>JANEYF010000188.1:2500-250000 GCA_029963845.1 Rhamnusium bicolor | reverse complement strand
AAAATGACAAAACTAAAGGGGTAAAAATAATCCACAGTTTTAAATCTGGTTCCATGAGTGTGGGACGTTTGTCTCTTGTTAGGTTTGTTGTCAAGGATGAACTCAGTGACAAAAAAAATAGGGTGGTCATCCTTGATTGTACTCCTGTCTGGAGATTTGGGTTCCACAATGATGAAACTAATAGGGGATGGGGAACATAATGGTTATCATTTAATTTTGACAATTTACTAATAATTTTTAAAAAACATTTTGTAACTTTTGTTTACTTTAGGGGGCAGTAGAGTGGCACATTGAATAGGGGATAAGTGACAATTCACTACTCAGGGTGGAATCTCTATGCAATCCAACCATACCTCTTATAGGCAATGGTGATATTTTCTCGGAACTTGATCCACGGAAGGAAGTATAGTATATTTTTCTTCTTGGTCTTAACTTAATTTATCAATTAACAATTAAAGTAAAATAATATGGATAGGTGTCGCTGAATTCGGTGTTGCTGTCCTTACCATATGACGTGATGTTGGGAATCAACCCTGTGACAATCATTGGGGGGTTGAATTCCAACAGAACGTCTGGTCAGGAGCCGCAATACCGGGTTCAGGGAAAACTAACCTAATAAACAACTGAAAAGAGGAAGAAAATTCTATTTTACATTCTTTTAACTAGTTACATAGGGAAGAGGAAGTGTAATATATTTTACTTCGGTGTTTGAAAGAAAATAAATAGTGAAAGACACGTTGATAGGAGTATACAAAGGGCAAAAAAGACCCAGTGACAACTATAGGGGGTTGAATACACCTTTTGACATTTCTAACAGCGAAGACTTCACCTTTTAGTTGAATAAATTGAGTTACGGACAGTTTTTTCCGTTTTGGTTCGTTGCTTCAGTCTTGGTTTCAACGTGTTGCTGGGAATTAACCCTGTGACAATAAATGGGGGGTGGTCCTGTACAATACGTTCGAATCGGAGACCGTGGCACCGATCCAAAAGGGAAAAAAACTGACCAAGTTTACATTACAAATTCACAAATTAAATCAGATCGAGGGTTGATTCTATTCGGGGGAGTGTACTCAGGAACTAGATAACTTAGTGACAATATAGGAGGCTCTCTAGCCCCGTGAGTGGACTCCACCGAGTACAAGCACTCCTGTCTGAAGAAAAATTTTAATAAATTCAAACTTTTCATAAAATGTAGAATTTTGAAAATGGCCGCGGTTTTTAGTTACATTTTGGTTGATTTGTTGGTGAGTTGGCATGAAATATTTCTGGTGTAGAGCAATTTGCATTTGAACCAATTACCAGTTGACATGTACTAGAGTAGTGGAGTACATCCACTATGGGGTTGAATTCCCATATTCATTATTCGATTAATTTGGTCATTATGCAGCAATTAAAATGTATTAAACATAAAGTAGATGTCAACATTGCATAGTGAAAAGTTTTTAATGTGTAACGTGATGTTAGTTTTAACTTATAACCTCAACTTACTGGCATAAGGTAAAAAAATGCTTTTTTTTATAATTTTTTTACATGTAATTATGAACCCTTTTTATCTTCTTTTGTAGTCTTGAGAAAGAAAATAAAATATTTTCGAAAGCTTGGCATAGTAGAAAAGAGTATTCTTTATTAACCCAACAAAATTTGGACTGCATCCTCATTAATAAAAAAAGCTGTTTGTTTTTTAACTAGTCGTCCACTACGTCTACCAGTTTTTTTTAAATATATATATATAATATATATATATATATATATATATATATATATATATATATATATATATATATATATATATATATATATATATATATACAAAGACGATTTATGAAATCTACAGTATATTAGATGGCATATATTTAGTTGGTATGTATGACAAGGACACATTTATTATTACTATTATTTGATGTGTGGGTTGCTTTATTATAGGCTTTGTGTATTCTTTTTTTATTATTGGTTTATAAAAGTGTTTAGGGTAGGATTTTAATACTTTATTTTTTAATTCTTCCATTACTAAATTTGCTATAGTGGCCGATATAGGTGACCCTATGGCGGTTCCGAAAATTTGTGAGAAAGATTGATTGTTGTACGAGAAATATGTAGAATTTAGACATAAGGTTGTTGCTTTGATAAATTCGTCTTGGGTAATGGGTGAATATTTACTAATTTCGGACCATTTACTTTTTATACATTCTGCTAAATCTGTTGGAATATTAGTATACAGTGAGGTAACATCAAGTGGAAAAAAATGTATATGTATATATATACATATATATATATATATATATATATATATATATATATATATATATATATATATATATATATATATATATATATAAAAGCAAATGGATTTTATTCCATGGTAACCAGTACCAACAAAATTTGATGTATAATACCTCTAGTTTCGGTACTAATTTATTTCGAAATTATTGGATTTCAGACAAAATAAACACAAAAAAGGTACAAATTAAAATACTAATTAATATGAAACAAACATTTTCTTTTGTTGCTATAGTAAAATTATAAAAATTACTGAGAAGAAAATATGGTATGGACTAATTTATCTGCAGAAATGCTTGCACACTAGTATCAATTTACTGCAAGAAAATCTGTGTACAGTTATAACAAAATCAATATTTGAAATGAGTAAAGCAGTCTTGTGATTAGGAACAAAAATGAGGTCGCTGTGTCTGGTATTGTAATTATGATTTGGTGATAATCCTAATTGTTTAGTTAAACGTGTTACAAAATCAAAAATAATATGCTACAGTATATTTTCATTTAAAAATATCCATTGGCTTCCCAAATACGTCTTCTTCTTTGACATATTAATTGATATTTATATTTAGCTCTTATTTTATAAAAAGACGTGCTAGGTAGAATTTAATTCATTCAACAATACAGCCGACTACTTTATTGTTATACACTGAGCATTCTTAACAGCAATATATTTCAATAATTTACACAGAACTCTCACAGAAATGCTAATACTGAGTATATTTCAGGTATGAATAATATTATCGTAAAACAAGTACAAACTGATCATAAAACAAATGGTATTCAAAGCTGAATGAAATATTCTCATGTCTGTTGAGAGCTTCTAGATCTTGATTTATTGAAATTCTATGCGAATAGTTTTCAGGCAAACTCGATACGAAAATATGTGTGAATACAATTATTTTGTTAGGTATTTCCAGACTGAAATAACAAATTTTAAAATAAAGTTAGCTCTTAATATTTGTAGTCACTCATGATTGTTGCGAGAGAAATTAAAATTTTATTCAATAATAAACATTGCAGTTTATTTCAATTTTTTTTGCAACATAAAAAAATAAATATTTTAAAAACTTGCTTTTTTAGTCGTACTAAAAAAGTAAAGAAAAAATTCTTCGCCAAAAAAAAGCAAGGCGTGCGCACTTTGTATGATTGTACGCAGATTGTACAAAGTGCGAACGCCTTGCTTTTTTTTTGGCAAAGAAATTATTTTTTTTACTTTTTAGTACAACTAAGAAAAGCAAGTTTTTATTTTTTTATTTTCTACTTTTTCGTCATACTTTAATTAAATTATTATCATACATTAAATTATCACACTTTTGCAGATTTTTCAGTTTTCACCCCCGCGCCCCCTACGTGGGGATATTTGCAAAAGTAACGGTGGAATATTGTATTGTCATCCGACCTTAGCAACTGCGCAAAATATCATCAATTGGTTGTCAGGAAGTGTGTTAAATGAAGGATGCAAGATTTAAAGACAAACATTCTGGAAAAAACTGCATTGAGTTAAAGACACGCAAGTAAAAACGGTTCGAACTTGTTCGCCTTCAATGAATGTATGAGGTGTCCCCAATTCGAGTTTCACGTTTACAACTATATTGGTATTTCGCAGAGGACATGTTTAAACTTGTCACTTTCGCGTATTTTTGTAAAGAATAAAAAACCCGTAAAAAACGTATTTGTCGTTTTCGACAAAATCATGAAAATAGAGCCTACGTTGCTCACGGAATTGAAGACCACACCAGCCTGCCACAGAACAGCTGAGTGGTTGGCCTACAGGCCAGGTTCTCTCCGCCTAAACAGGGCACATGATTCTGGATTATACCGGGTGGGCCAAAAAAACCTACTTTTAATTTTTCTTTACCAAATTATTCCGAAATGGGTTAAACCACAGCATAAGGTGCTATGGCCAACCTTTGATGTGAAACTATTACTGACGTTGGTTTTCCATAAAACACCATATACTGCAATCAATGCGCGTTTCGCCAATTAAGTTGGCATCATCTGGAGATGATTAACACTAACCCTATGTATCCTATTTATACCTAAACTAGTGTCCCGGTTCGGTGAACCATGACTCACTAACCAATAGTGCGGACTATTTGAAATTGGCCCTCTGTCACTATTTATACTATTTTCATATTTTGTGATTTCCAAGCTTTCAAATGCATCTTGTTGTCCAATATTTGTTACATTCCTAATTAATCTTAAATTACTAATATCTGTGGTTGTTCCCAAATGCATGTTGGGCAACACTAGACTTATCTGTTCTACCATATTTGAGATGAGCGATATGCTCCTTGAATCAAGTTTGAATTGATCATCTAGTTTGTCCAACATATTGTTGATTTACAGTCCTTACAGATAATTTCGTAAATCCCAGACCTTTCGTTTGTTTCAATTTTGTTTTTTGAATAAACTACAACAACATTTAGATATTTCCTGTCATAACTATTATCAATACTCTAAGTGAAGTGAAGATTGTATGGAATTGATACAAATGATTCTCTCTTTCGTTATGAAACGAGAAAATGCGAAACGCGCATTCAGTACAGTATATGGTGTTTTTTGGAAAATCTCGTCAGTGTTAGCTTCATATCAAAGGTTCCAAACCACTTCAGAGTCTAGATGAATTCACGGCAGGGTTGGAAAAAATCATAAAAAAATCAAAAATCAATGATTTTTATTTAAAAAATCAAGAAACTCTTTGATTTTTTTGATTATTTCTCAGTTCTACTCTAATTTTTTGAAAACAAATACGATTTTTCCATACACTATTTTTTTGTATTCTCTAACTACCAATTTGCAATACATATAAATTATTCACGTCACTGAAAAATTGTCTATGTGATCTATTTTTTCATACAAATAACAAAAAATCAGCATTTTCCTGTTCTGACAAGCTTGGCGGTCGGTTTCATTAATTTCATAGATGCCGAGACGAAGCGCTCGACGG
Organism: Rhamnusium bicolor; assembly: GCA_029963845.1. NCBI lineage: Eukaryota > Metazoa > Arthropoda > Insecta > Coleoptera > Cerambycidae > Rhamnusium > Rhamnusium bicolor. Next base: position 244,773 of record JANEYF010000188.1, on the reverse strand, counting down.
TGCTTTCAATTGGCGATATTTGTTATTGCAGGAATTTTCCTGTTATAAATTGTCTGCAAAATAGAATATAAAAAGGAGCATAGTTCGTAAGGTGGTTCATTTGACAAATTCTATTGAGCCTGTGCCCAAGTTAATTAAAAGTGAACAAGTGAGGTGTAAAAAAAAATGAGCGGAAGGAAGAAAGACGACATTTGGGATTATTTTATAAAAAAAAAAAAAAAACAGAAAAAATGAAAAAACCGGTACTAGAGCGTGTGTAAAATGTGCAAAGATTAAAAGCTATATGAAAATGTAAGACCTTGCATTCAAAGATATAGAAACGCGCTCATCATGAAAGAATAACTGCAGAAAGATCAAGACATTACCGCGTAAGCCAAGCTATGACAGAAGTCCCGTCAAACCAACTTTGTAATGAAGGGTTTGATTGTAACTTCAGGTACTCTTCCGAAAGCTTGGTGTCTAATTTATAAGGTGTTTTTATTTATTTTATTTTACGATATCTCACGCCACCTATAAATCTAATCATTGAAAACCAAAACATAGTGTGTTAATATGTACGAAAAACTTATGTGACAGTTAAACATAAACAGGGAATCTTTAAAATAAGAATAAGGAGGGCTTTATTTGATTAGGTAAATACAAGTTAGTTTAAAGTTGTTTTAGATTTGGACTGAGAAAGTTTCCGCTTTGACTTTGTTCATTCATATCTTGGATTTGTCGATCTGTCTGAAAAAAGTCAAGATCTACAATTATTGGACAGTATATTCACAGATCACAGTTTCAATTCTTGTTCCACAAATACAAATAAAAGAGTATTATCAAGACGACTATACAGTGTTTTCACATGAAATTTTAACGCCCCAATAACTTTTTTATTTTTGGTTAAATTTCAAAAAAAAATTTCCATTATATGTAGCTTTTAACGCTCTTTTAAAGGGTCAAACAACATTTTAGCCTAATTAAGATAGTAGCCTATTATGATCAGAAATAAAGCGAAAAAATTGAAAAACATGTTAGGGATTTTTCTTTTTGCAAAAAGTTTATTGAGAAAACTTGCTCGGAATCACCTTGAAACCCCAATTTCTAAGTTTGGTTAAAAAAAGGTTCACCCCAAAAAATCAGCAGTAAAATTAATTTCAATGTTATTATCACAATTGTCATTATTTATTAACAATACCAAATTATCAAGAGATCTGTCTTATAAAATATTGATGTCATTGTGTCAAACTATTAAAATATTGGTGATATTTGTTTAAATAATTTAATTATGGCTGCAGAAAGGCTAATTACTTTTTTTTGTGAAAATTTTTTTTTAACCAAACTTGGGAATAGGGGTTTAACTTGATTTCGAACAACTTTTCCCAATAAACTTTTTCGAAAAAAAATCACTAATATATTTTTTCAATTTTTTGCTTTATTTTTTATCACGATAGGCTACCTACTATATTAATTAGGTTAAAATGTTGTTTAACCCCTTAAAAGAGCGTTAAAAGCTACATATAAAGAAAAAAAATTTTTTAAATTCAACTAAAAAATAAAAAAGTTATTGGGAGACCATTTCAAGTGAAACACTCTCTATTTGTATATTTTTGGTATATTTATATTCACAAATTAATAAATGTTTGTTGTGATGAAATCCTTAATACATCATGTAAGTTTAATAAGTTTTTTTATTCACTTAATTATTAATAATTTTTACAGGAAATAAAGGCTCAAGTAATGCAAATATTGCAAAGTGAGCTTCTCGCAAACATTAATTTTCCTCAACATTGTCAAAAACGAGTGCCAAGCACACTTTCATCTGCAAGTTTGTCAACATCTACTGATTCATTAGTTATCCCTAAAAGAAGGAAAACAGACGCACCAACTAATTTACAGAACTTTTTTTTTCAAACACCTGCAGATAAAAAGCAAGAAATTGACAAACAAATCGCAAAAGCTGTATTTGCAAATAATAGTAGTTTTAAGTGTATTCGCAAGTGAAAAAAGCGATCAAATTATTATAGACCCCCTTCAGGAAAAACAATATCTACCATCCTTTTACAACAAATTTATGAAAAAAGAAAAAACAAAATGTTTTGGAAGTCTTTCTGGACAAAACGTAAATATATCTATCGATGGTTGGTCTAATGTCCACAATGAGCCAGTAGTTTGTGCCACAATAACTACTGAAGATGGACACACATTCTTATATGAAACAATAGACACATCTGAAAATCCTCACACAAGCGATTATTTAACTGAGATTGCTTAAATTTAATTTTGTCTTGTAAATCTAAATACAACTGTAACGTGAAATCGTTTGTAACAGATAATACAGCGAACATGGCACTTATCAGAAGACTGATAGTGGATAAATTAAACGCTATTAGACTTATAACTTATGGATGCTCAGTTCACCTTCTGAACTTACTCTGCAAAGATTTAAAAATAAAGGATATCAAAGAATATATTACACAAATTATTAAGTATTTCAGAAATAATCATCTGGCTCAGACCAAAATAAAAGCAGGCCAATGGAAAAATATTAGTGCTTCCTAGTAACGTGAGATGGAATAGTATGGCAGATTGTTTAGAAGTATATGTAAATCAATGGGAGAAATTATTAAAAGTATGTGATAAGAATAAAAAAGAAATGGACTCAACAATATACCAAAAATTTCAAAATTGTAAAGCGAAGTCCTAATTTTTAGTGCTTTCCTACAAGTATGAGGAAGGAATTAGAAAGAATATTTAAGGAAGAATTAGAATTACCCTTGTCTCAGCTACATATTCTTAAAAAACCATATGAACAGGTATTTACGCCCTATCATTTTGTGGCTTACATTTTGGATGCAATTAAAACCAAATTTAAATTGACTGCCGCAGAAAAAGATCAAGCGTTAAATACCATGCAAGAAATGTCTGAAAATAGTGGTTTACTACCACTCATTATAAAACTTCAAGCAAAAATGGAACCGTTTGCAGCAGTTATGTTTTCAAAAGAGGTAATATGCAATATTAGTGCCTTACAGTGGTGGGTTTCACAAAAAACATCCCTGATATTGAGAAAGTTCTTCCTATACTGAAGCAATTTTTATGTGCTGTTTCTTCATCAGCTTCGGTGGAAAGAGTATTTTCTACATTTGGGCTCGTTCACTCTAATTTACGAAACAAATTAGGAGTGGAGGAAGCGGGACAATTGGTGTTCCTATACAAATTATATAATGAAAATCAATGTTAATTATTTTAGAAACTACCTATTTTGTACTAAAATGTTTCTTATTTATCAAGAATGTTAATGGTTGATTTATATCTTGTAATAGGTAAATAGTATTTTTATTTTCAGGATTTTTTTTTTGATTTAAATCATCGATTAAAATAAAAAAATCATTTGATTAAAATCAAACGATTTAAATCATGATTTAAATCGGGTAAACCCTGCTTCACGGTCAAAGGAACTGAATCTATATCTAAGGTTGGTGCTAAAAGTAGATTGGTAGGGTTAGATATTTGGTATCTAAAAACCTGCAAACGTCGTTCAAGTTTTTCTAACTTTTGGTTAAGGTATAATTCCAAAATCTTCATACATTACAGATAACGTTACAACGCATAAATGGCTGCATTTAGAAATTAAATATCTGAACAGTAAACGAAATACGCTTGAATAACAAGCATATGGACCTTATAAAAAGCTTACCTATAAGTTAAGTAATTTAGACGATAAACAATTGTGTGACTTTCAGACGAACATGTTTTTATCAATTAACGATAAATTTATTAAGAACATATCAGAAAATAAAAAACTCAAAAAGTTAATCAGTAGTACATCAAAAGTAGGTGTTTCTCAGAAAGTTATCAACATTGTAGAAAATCGTTCATCACAGTAGCTTGATAAAGAAGAAATTGATCTCCTTAACAAAGGATTAAATTTTGCAACATCTGCCTCTGAAAGCATTCTAGATGAGATTGTTGCAAATGTTGAAAATTCAATTTAATACCAACCCGATTCCTCTAAACGATTTGTCCAAGAAGCTTGCAGGAATCAAATCTCCATAAATGAAATTAATAGAAAAATTATCGGTTTCGTGAAAAAGATTGTTCTACTTAAGAGATAAGGGTATAAACGTTGTTATTTTCGATAAAGAGGGCTATTATGGAAGGGTAGAGAACCTGATTAATAATGGTCCTTTCTAGAAATCCATTACCATAAATGATTATTGAAGTAGGAAATGTACTTGAATCCTGCAACATTATTACTACAGCTTTAAATAGGACTTTATATGTATCTAATCCAAGTGTACCTAGATTGTACTGTTTGATTAAGATACATAAACCAGGAAAGTCGCTGCATCCTATTGTTTCAGCAATTACTTTTCCGGCTATTTGCCAAAACGCTGAAACTTGGATTACAAAAAAGATAATATGCACATTATGTTCAGTGTGACCGACTCAATAATGTTATTTTTAATTTCAACTATTCTGTTCAGTAAAACCAAAAATAAATAATTGTTTAAAAAGATATATGTTATAATTATCTGTGATAAGTTTTGTAAAAGTTAGTAAATAATAATTAACAAAAAAAATTTTCAGCGTTACTATTTTTCATTTCATTCTATATTTTAAATTTTTACCAAGAAGAGGATACCTAATTTGTTTTTAAAATTATTCTGATTTACGAGGAATTTCCACTATATAATTTCAATTATCCTGTTCTTTGAGGCCATTAATATTTATTACATCTGGGTTTACAGAGTTTAGTTGCTTTAGATCCTTTAAATGAGCTACCTTGATAACGCTAAAAGTAGAAACACGTGTCGGTGGATGTTTGAAAGTTTTTTAAAGTGCTTGTTCTACTGGTGAGTACTTTTGTTTCATTTATTTTTGGTTTTACTGAACTGAACAGTTAAAATTAAAAATAACATTATTGAGTGAGTCACACTGAACATAATGTGCATATTATCTTTTTGCAATCCAAGTTTGAGCATTTTGGCAAATAGCCGGGACAATAATTGTTTAAAAAGATATATGTTATACTTATCTGTGATAACTTTTGTAAAAGTTAGTAAATAATAATTAGCAAAAAAATTTTCAGCGTTATCATTTTTCATTTCACTCTATTAATTACATTATAAAATAATATAATAGGAATAAAATTTTATTTTAGTTGGTTCATCTACTAGACTTTCGTTTACTTAGGTGACTTTTTTGTCATATATTTTTTATATACATATATTTGAGGGTTTCTCCTCGGTCTGGTACTAATAAACCGATAAATGTGTGTCCAATAGCTGAACATATCTGCTATAAAAATACAAATTTAAATGGGTCACTGATAGAATTCATATCAGTGTAATGCAACATGCATTCCACATTTTATTTACATTCAAAAGAATTCAATTTTATATATAAATCATTTGTACCTGAAATATTATTAACGTTTGTTATTTGTCATTTTTTATATAAATCAAATGTAAACGAACAATTGAAAATTAATTATTTTTTCTGTTGTTATTTTATGTATGCATTAGTTGTATAGTACTAGAATATTTGAAAATGATGATACAATAAATGCAAATAGTGCACAGCGAATGCGGGAATAAAGGTGTATGTAGATAGATTTTTGTTGACAAAACTAATCGTTAATAAATATAGTTTAAAAAAACTAAAAAACACGCTCTTAAAGCACATCAAACTAAAAACTGAAAAATAATTATTAATATAAACTGAAAACAATAATGAACGAAAAGTACTAGTATTATTGTGAAAAAAGCGTGGGTTGCTCAATATACGAAAAATATGGCACAAAGCGCCCCACGCTTTTTTCACAATAATACTAGTATTTTTCGTTCATTATTGTTTTTTTCAGTTTATATTAATAATTATTTTTCACTTTTTAGTTTGATGTGCTTTAAAAGCGTGTTTTTTTTAGTTTTTTTAAACTATATTTATTTTTTCACTTTTTTAGTTTGATGTGCTATGAAAGCGTGTTTTGTAGTTTTTTTTTAAACTATATTTATATTGCTTATTGATGCTGATATTATAACATATTACGATCCAACAGATATTTCTGAAAATAAAAAATATTTTTTTATTTCAGCCATGGGATTTGAACTCACGCCCGAGGAGTCCGTCGTTTCGCGTCGACTAAGACTTGCCCGCTCGGCCAACGACCGAACTGAGAATCACGGAATATACTTACAATATTAAGCCTCTTGCTCTCACGCAGAGGATACGTGAGGAAAGGACTGGCGATCCTGATCAGGATAATGATATAAACTTATCAAATTATTGTATTGTTACCGGTTCTTCGTAAGTGTACAAAGTTTCAATTAAATCTGTCCGTTTAAAGTGGGTCAAAATAGAGTCCAAAGAGTCGGTTACAAACAAACAAACAAACATACAAGTGAAGCTAATAAAAGTGTGTTAAAAATACTCGCGTATACAAGAGTGCCAGTATCCAATTTGTTATATGGTAGTGAATCTTGTGCATGTGTTTGTTTGTTAGCAAAACAAATCATGTCATCTGAATATGGTTTGTATTGTGAATGGGAAAAGTTGTGAGTCAGTGATGAATAATAATGAATAAAATGTCACAAAACTACTATGAGAGGGAAAGATGTGTTGGTTTGAAAAAGTTTGAGGAGACATTTATGTTTTAATCTTATGAGAACACAATATTTAATCTTGATCTCACGGATTTTTTCAATTGCTAGCATGGTGAAGTGCTACGAAAAACTATTTAAACAACTTGCAAATAGTGTAATAGCTAATATTACAATAATGTATAAAAAAACCAAGAATTTACTCAACCAATAAATTATTTGCTGAAACAAACATGATTCACCTACGTCCATTACATTGCCATAAACTTCTAATACGACAGCACAAGAATAAACATGAACCAAAAGATATTGAACACATCTACCACACTCGTCTTAAATGTCACTCCACAGTTGTTCTTAAAGAGGAGATATCAGTAGGACAAATATGCTTTTACCGATCTTGGACCTAAATTATACAATAAGATTCTAAATCTTTTTAAGAAGCTAATAATAAAGTGGATCAGAGATCACCACTCACAATTCATACACTAGAAAGTAAAAATATAATTATTCATTACCTTCAACTATAATGAACTATTTTGACATAGACATAGTATAGATAATTAAATAGTAAATTTGCTATATTTGTAAGTTTCGTTACTTTTGTTATTATTATCATATTGACTTCTAGATGAGAGACACAATTTACAATGTACACCTCACCATAACTGATCTGATACTGCAGTTTGGTCTGCGGAGTGCGGTCGCTTCCTCGCTAGACTCAACCTTGAAACTGTTAACGTTTAACAAGTTTCCTGTGTGTAACTAATGCCGTCGGCTACTCATTAATTGGTCATATACCTTTACATGTTCGATTTGTATACAACTTTGAGTTCAGCAAGTGCATTCTTTAGACTGGACTGCAGTATTTCATTAGTTGCGGAGGGTGTACAATTTTTCTAATTTAAAATTTTCATCTTTGATATTTAATATTGAAATTTCGAGAAAAACGTCACAATATCTAAACTATTTAAATTTCTGTTGTTTTTTTGATTAAAAAAAAGTGATTTTACGAAGATAAAATACATTCTCTAAAATAAAAAATAGTACCACAATACCACATTATTGCATAAGTAATTTAAACTATGGTATCTTCCTCATTTATTATAGCAAAATGTCAATGACACGAAGAAATATAAAGACTGTAAAGAACTAAAATTTTCTTTTCTTCTCTTTATTAAGTACTCAAAAATTGTACAAAATTCTTATGTATCATTAACAAAAAATGGCTTTCTTAAAATACGTTTTATACATTTTTATAAATAAAAAGTAGTTACCATTTCACTCGATTATAACATCGTCTATTTCATGTTTTCGATCAAGATTATGGCATAATCATATCCTATGATGAAGTTAATATGATGGTATTTTGATTAAATTATGACATAAATATCGTTTTTACTTTTTCATCAATTTATTTATACTGATTGAGGCGTGCGTCGTCAGAAAAACCATATCCAGATTATGATGAAAACGAACGTGTTGAGACCGAAAAATAGAAAATTTATCCGAATTAGTATGACGTCTGTGCGTTTGTGTTTTGCAGGTTATTTGTTGTGACCAAATTTTCTCAAACCCTATTGAATATTAGTGAAATTGGTGTACCAGGGAGGCCACGTCTCAGGGAGTAAATATTTGTTTGTGTCAAATCAAAACATGTTTCAGTAAAAATTGTTTATAATGAGGAAATGTACCGAAAAGAACTCTTGACAAATTCTCGTAAGATTAACCGTTAACTGAGAGAAACGTATTAACATTAATTTCATTAAATTAAAAAAAATTAGTCTCGGCAATACTTTCTCATCATATTCAATTTGAAATGAATGAAAAATAAATTATTTTGTTTTATTTCGTCTTCGTTTCTCATCTGTCTCGTTTATATTATTTCTCATTTGTTTCTTTTGCCTCATTTGTCTCATGTATCTCTTTCATTTCTCATTTGTGTTATTTGACTCATTTGTTTTATTTGCTCAATCAATTGTTTTATTTCGTCTTCGTTTTGTCTCATTTGTCTTGTTTCTCAGTTATCTCGTCTCATTTGTCTCGTTTAACTCAATCCTCATTTGTTGTCTTTCTCATTTATCTCATTTTTCATTTTTTCATTTGTATAATTTGTCTCATTTGTTTCATTTATCTTACCTTATTTATACCATTTCTTATTTGCTTCATTTGTCTCGTTTCTCATTTGTCTCACTTCTAATTTGTTTAATCTGTCTCATATGTATCATTTGTCTCATTTTGAATCATTTATCTTATTTGTCTCAATCGCCTCATTTGCGTCGGTTTTCTCATTGTTCTCATTTGTATAATTTGTCTCATTGGTCTCATTTGACTCATTTATCCTATTTGTCTCATCTCATTTATCTCATCTTATTTGTCATATTAGTGTTATTTTATTATATTATTTTGTTTATTTTGTTCACATTAATTATATATATATAAATAAAATAAATGAAAATGGCCTCGGAAATGGCATTCATATTCTCGGATTGGGTATGAAAACAAAATACTAGAGCAGCAACAACTTATTTTTCAATATCAGTTCCCTTGCTATAGAATACAGATATTACACCGTTTCAATATCTTTAGTCCATTGTAAAAAATATTTATGGCCCTCAACAACTGTTATAAGTTCGTCATTGTCCCTGAATTTTGTCCTCTTAAATGCTTTTCTGAGACTCAGAAACAAAAAGTTGTCACTGGGTGCTAAATCTGGACTATAAGGCGGGTGTACAATTTCTTCGAAGCCACAAGCAATAACAGCAGCTTTTGCAAGTCTTGACTTGTGCACTGGTGCATTGACGTGGAACAGCAAAACAAATCGCGTCAGTTTTTCGCATCTTTTCACTTTAATAGAATCACTGAGGTGATGCATTAAGCTTGAATAATACTCTCCCGTTACGGTATTACCCATCTTCAGATAATCAGTAACAAAATTCCTAGACAGTCCCAAAAAAAATGGTTGCAATTATTTTTCCTGCAGAAGCGATGACTTTAAACTTCTTGGGAGGGCTGGAGCCCAAGACATGTCACTGCATCGACTCTTGTTTCAAATCAGGATCATAATAATGAACCCACGTTTCATCTCCAGTGAAAGTCGATGGATAATTAAATCTAGTTCGTCTCCACATGACGCCAAGAATTGTTCATACGCATTTGGAATGGAGAAAACATTCGAAGAACCCATCTTCCACTAATCTTTGTCATTCCAAGGCAGTCATGTACAATTCTGAAAACCGTGGTTTCTGAAACTCCTAATGAAGCTGTTAGTTGCCGCTTCTTCAACCTTGCATCCTCCAGTAAAAGACAATTTGTTTTTTCAACAACATCTGAAGTGATCACGTCAATGCTATCCTGCGTAGCTGATAAATAAGTTCCTGTAGGAACCATACTCTGAAATGACGTTTCAGTAGTTACATTTGCCATCCTCTTGCTAACTGCTTACTGCATGTTCTCGCAACTCAAACTGAAACTTCAGTTCGAATAACGAGACACTAAGCAATACAATGGAATGAATGAAAAATATAAATATGGAAATAACTAAGGCAAAAAATTTTGCAGCTAAAAAGTTATTGAAAACTCGGTCATAAAAAAACTTGCTACCCTGTATCTCGTACAAGGTCTGTAATCATAATTAGAATTTTTATTACATACGATATATGTGTCTTAAAATTACATTACGGTCACTCATAAATTTACAGTTATTTTTGTAAAAATAACAGTCCGTATCAAAAACTCTTCAATAAAATATTTTCTTTCCTGTCCAACTTTTAGCGACATACCAACTTTTTTACGGTTAACCAAACACAATCCCACTTCAGAGAATTACCGACAAATATTTTTATTATTTTCTTAACAAAACCTGTTTTACCAACCGACAGTGATGTAATATCATCATTAGAAGTGACAGTTAACAAATGTAGTTTTGGTTCAAAGATAAGCACCAAATTCTAAAGTTGTATTTAACTCTACCTGTGCGAACAAAAGGCCTAAAGGGGATACTAATCGCTAAAATCTAGAATTTGAATGTATAAACAGAAAGAGGATCATGGTTTACAATATTTCGTGCGTGATATGAAAATATTAATTTCCTTTGGAATAATCCAATCAACAATACAAGTTAAATTGTTTAAAATTAAAGCTTTTAATATATGTATTCACGAGATTATAAAAATCTGAGATTTCAATTCATTATTAAAAACATAAATATAATAGTCACTACGATTATTTGTAAAAAAAAATAAATAAATAAAATTAAGCAAGCATTTTAATACTAATATAGATCATATTATACTCAAAAAGCGAACAGGACAGGCTCCAACGATATGGTAAGCCGTTCTAGTAGTAGAGTGCTCGTACGTCCGTAAGTGCTTTAAAAAATGGTGGTAGGGGTTTAAATACTAAAAGCTGACACCTGGCTAAATCGATAGCTTATATATACGTAAACTTCCAAAAAAATTGTCCAAAGATTGTCCTGTACAAAAGGGCGTTATTCAAAATTTTCGAGTTATGTAGTGCGTCAGATAGACGATGGTCAGTTCTTTCTTTGGTAAAAATTTGATAATATTCTCTGTAGCCGTTTGGCTGTAAAAAAAATAAATTATTTTCAAAAAAGCATTGCATCTTATGGCAGACGCAGACTTTAAGAGTCTATATCTCCGTTCGATGCTCGCTAAAAATTAATTAATTTTGCCGTGTTTTTACATTTCTCACTCCATTACTCGGAAACTAGGTCTCAAATCAAAAAAAAAAAAATATTCTTAAGAAATTGAAAGCCGATGTTTTCTGACTACGACAGTATTGGTAAAAATATTTTTACGGAAATAATAACTGAGTTATGATTTAAAAATCAACGTAGCTACAGAATATCCAGGCGCTTGGAACTGCCGACCACGATCGCCCTCCCACACCACACTACTCCCCGATGTCAAGCTTTGCCCATAAGATCTGTAATCTATCGTGAATTGTTTTGACTAGTGAGTGCTTTATTACAAGTAATATTTGTAATTAATATTAGCTAGTGTGAATAATATTTTCTATCTATTAGCTGCATAAATTTTTAAGGGGTAAGTGTGTATTAAATTAATTTTAATTATTTCATACATACCTACATGCAAATAATTATTCATGCAAAACTAACTCTCGAATATAGGCATTAAAGTTCAAGAAAACCTCATAGATCCAAGTGGAGGAAATTCAAATTAATGCTAGTTTCTTCTTATTGTTATTTTTAGTTTCCGACAAAAAGTTTACAAAACTTTCGTGGTATTAAAAATGTGAATTAAGTTATATAGCGCAAGTAAAATCCAGTGCTAATTCTTAACTGTATAGCTACTGCTCTGTATCTTCGGAATTGACTCATAAATTAATCATTTACAGGGTTAAAGCTATGATTGAAGACAGTGGAAGTAGTACTACTTCGGATAGCGATATCGAATCGATGCTGAAAATTAGATGTAAAAAGGATACAAAGAAATGCATGTTTTGCCACAATTTGTCTGGGTCGATGATCACAGGTTCTGACAAAACATTGGACACCATAAAAAAAACTCAAAAGCTTCGACAACAAGTTAGCCAAACTGGGGATGATAATTTACAAATAATAATTAAAAGAATCGAAGAAGGTGACGTAGAGTTACTTAGGTTAGGTGGCATAAATCCTGTTATTGTTCCTACATAAGTAAAAGAAACATTGATTTGTTGCAACATAATTATCAGAAGTACAGAACGGAATCTAAAGAAAATATTGTTGGTAAGTTTGCTGGTGATGGAGCATCGGGTGAGACAGAATCCACCTCATCAATCCTGCGAAAAGGTCTTTTTGAGATTGAAAAATGCGTCTTTTACCAAAAAAGGTCTCATAAGAAAAGATTATCGCAAGTTGTAACTTTAAATATTGAGAAAAGAATCAAATTAATTGCCCAGAATAACTCAACTATTTTAAAGCGTAGGTTAAAATGATTTGATTGCTATGGAGGTAAAATATCATCCACAATGTTTTTTGGCAAAGTGGTCAAAATACACAGTAGTAACAAAATCTTCAGGCTTACAAAGTGTCGCATGCGCTAACCCGTGAAAATATTGTGGAGAACAAACTTATTGAAGAATTAAAAAATGGTTTCTCTAAAAACAAGGTATACTCCATAACCACAATTTTTAAAAGGTACGGTGCCTTAGGGGGGTGCAATGTCTAAAAGAAAGTTACTGGATACGATAAAAAATTATTTCGGAGATGCAATAAAGGTGGTGAAGTTCCAAAAAGCAAATGAATCAGATATTATTATGTCATCTGAAATTTCTTCAGACAGCAATAACAGGGTGACACACTACTAGTCAATTTTCTGGTATCGGTAAAAAAAGTTGTTGGAAAGTCTATCTTATATATTCCAAATTACTTGATCCTATTGGAACAGCTAATTTTGACGATATCTTGTTCAAAGAAGTTCACACATTTGTTTTAAGATTATATACAAGCAACGAAGAGATATCCTCAATAAATAATTTTCGTGGTATACTAGCAGCTTCAAAAACACTGGATAAATTACCGCCGACAGAATACAGTTTAAAACAGTATTGCTTACGGGCTCATTACCAAACCATTATTTGGCTCAATGCTCTTAATCCTGTTATAAACCCCCCTAATGTATTAGAATATGGTTGGCAACTTATCAATGGTAAGCTGGTACCCTTATTTCAAACTCTTCCACGTTTTCCACAAGATCTGGCCATCTTAAGCAGCTGCGGATGTAAAAAAGGTAACTATACTTAAAAGTTATAATTTTTTCAAAGAAAACAATCATTTTTATTTTTAGATTGTAAATATAAGTGGTGCAGCTGTAAAAAAAATAAAATCCCGTGCATAGGATCTTGTCATTGCACGGGTCAGAAATCATGTTCAAATGTTTCCTCAAACGAAAATAATATCGAAATAATAATAATAATAATAACTTAATTTTTTTTTTTAATCCAAACTAACAATATTATTTTTACATTCAGTTAGTTTAAACATAATAAATGCACCTGATTTCACAAGAAATAATTGAAGAAAATATGTCTTGAGGAAGAAAGCGGTGAAGACTAGAATAATAGTTTTGCGAAATTTATTGTTTTATGTTTATGTATTTTAGATAGACGCCAAGCAGTGTTTAATAATTATTTATAAAACTACTATTGTGAAATAATTAATACACGACAGATCACAGATCTAGGGCGACATCCGACCGCGGGGAATAGTGCGGTGCAGGAGGGCGATCGAGGTTTGCAGTTCTAAGCGCCTGCGCGCCTGAAGATTTTGTAACTGCGTTGGTTTTTAAATCATAACTCGGTTGTTATTTTCTTAAAAATATTTTTAACAGTACTGTAGTAGTCAGAAAGCATCGGTTTTCAATTTCTAAAGAATTTTTTTTTTTGATTTGAGACCTACTTTCCGAGTTATGGAGTGAGAAATGTAAAAACACGGCAAAATGAATTAATTTTTAGCGAACATCGAACGGAGATATAGACTTTTAAAGTCTGCGTTTCCCATAAGATGCAATGCTTTTTTGAAAATAATTTATTTTTTTTGCAGCCAAACGGCTACAGAGAATATTATCAAATTTTTACCAAAGAAAGAACTGATCGTCATCTATCTGACGCACTACATAACTTGAAAATTTTGAATAACGCCCTTTTGTGCACGACAATTCTTGGACAACTTTTTTTGGAACTTTAACTATATATAAGCTATCCATATAGCTAGGTGTCAGCTTTTAGTTTTTAAACCCCTACAGGATGAACATTTTCAGACTCTGAGCTCTCTACTATAGTTATTCCTAGAGCTAATTTCAGTGCTTGGGATAAATTTCTATTTTTCCCACAAAAAAGGCTATCATCCAATTAAAAATTTGCTCGTGTACAATTTATTCACAAGAAAGAAAGCATTACGCATCTTCTGGATATCACAAACGTAGTGTATCCAAAAAATGAAGTTTTAAAAATTGTTACTTTCTTATTCCTAATATAAGGAAGTATAGTAATCGTGATTTTCTTCGACCTCGAGATTTTGATTGATATATACGTTTTGAACCCCCTGAATCCATTTTGACCATTTTCCGAATGATGTCGGTCGGTGCGTGCGTGCGTGCGTGCGTGTGTGAGTGTGAATATCCGCAATAATTCAAAAAATACTAATGGGAGACTTCCTAAATTTGATAATTAAGATTGTCAACAATATTTCAGGTGACAAATTAAATTTAGTGAATGTGGTACCACCAGAAGAGACATAATGAATGAAAGAAGAAAGGTACAATTTCGGGAAAAAAAAATAAAAAAATTTTATTGCATTTTTGGAGGATTCTCGACGAATTATAACATAACTTTATGAAAAAAAATCTGACCGCATGTCTGTAGTATCGCGATAGCAGCCACAGTTTTTGAGATAAGGCTTTCAAATTTGGTACACATGTTCTAAAGGCCAAAGACAATAAAAAATTCGGTGATGAGCAAAATTAGCCAGTTGATAGGGGGTCCACGGGACCCAAACTTCTTTTTGTATTTGACTACAAGAAAATGTATTCTTGATAAAATATTACAAATCATGTCTACTATATCAAGCGAATAAAATATATTTTCCAAGTACTTAAATAAAGCTGATGCACTGAAATATTCTACACATTTGGTCTCATAAAATAGGGTTAGGATAAATTTGGCAGTTTGACATTTGAAATATCTAATTTAGTTACAAAAATGTCAATGTCAATAAGAAGAAATTATTAAAATATATGACATTAATTATTATTGACAATATCGAAGGACGCTGATAATTAATTATTAAAAAATTGTAACGAAACATTTAAAGGTACGCTATTAAAATTTAATTGAGGTAAGTAAAGAATTAAATAGAATGATTTTTTAGATTAGGATGATATATACTGGTATAAGAAAGTTATACGCTGGCCACATCAGATATTTTTTTTAAATAAAACTAAAATATGCTACTAGACCTAATCTAATATACTTAGTGGGCCTCATTTGAATCGGGAAACTCAGAGAATCGATAGAATACTCCAAAATAATATGGACAGTCATATAACTGTTATATAAACTTAACTTTGGTAAAATTATAGAAATATTATTGAAATCGTGGTTGCAAACATTTTTCGAAAATAACAAATTATTAAACAATTGTCAATTTGGTCCAAGCTGTTGATAAGGTGGAGCGAGGCATAGTTGAAGGTCTTGAGTCCTCGGCACATACTATGTGATCTCACCAGGGCCTTTGACTGTGTCCAGCACGATTTCCTCTTGGAGAAATTAATTCACAACGGTGTAAGGGGATATTCTCCTGGTTTTTATCAAATCATACTTGCAAAATAGATCTCAGCGAGTCTTAACAAATAATGACTTGCCAGATTGCTTATCTGTAAAACACGGTGTGCCTCAAGGCTCTGTCTTGGGGCCACTTTTACTCATAATTTATCTTAACGATATATTTAATAATTTCTTATCTGGTCAATGCATATGCTTTGCTGATGACTCCTTTCCTTTGAAATCTCACTAAGATATTATTAAATTAAATTATTTGGTCTCATCAACCGAAGTAAAAGCTGAACAGTGGTTCACTCCGAATCACTTTAAAATGAATGAAGATTAAACTCAAAAAAACAGTTTTTTGGTCCAACAATAATTCCTTAATGGAAATAATGTAAACCTCCTAAGAATTGTACTTTACGATGGCTTGAAATGGTCAAGTCATATTGATAAATTGTGTAAAAAACTTTCCACTCAATTATACTTGTTAAGACGATTATATAAATCACTGAGTTTTCAAACTATTTTGACAGCCTACCATTCTTTTTTCCATTCGCACCTGTCATACGGCATGGTTTATGGAGAAACTCTAACCAATACATTAGGGAGCAGGCCATAAAATTGTTGGTTACTGCAGGTGTTAATGAACATTGTCGGCCTCTATTTAAAAAATTTAAAATATTACCACTCCACTCTTTATATATTTTCTATCCATTATTAAAAATTCATAAAACAAAACACATTTTCCCTCAACAGATTTACACCACTATCCCACTAGTTATGGTGATAACTTTAGGCATCCTAGATTTCGGCTGGCAGTTTCTGCACGTAATTCTCCCAATCTACATATTTACAATAAATTGCCCTCCGTTATAAAAATCTGATTTATTCTCGTTTCAAGCTCAAAATTAAACGGTATCTGCTTTCCTTTTTGTTTGCTCAATATATGGAGACACCAGTAAATGTCTTAGTTGATATGTAGTGCATTGATCGGTTAACTAGTTACTTTTGTATGCTTAACTATATTTAAATACTGTTATTATTATTGTTTCTTTCTATGTATATATACATATATGTTGTTTGTGCATTCTATTATTTCTTTGTTTTATATTCATTATCCCTTTTGTCTTACAATACTCTGTAAACTTCTGTGACTCGCTATAAACATTATTTTATGTAGTTAAATAAATCTATCTATCCATCTATCTATAGTTAAAAATACTTAGTTTCCAGAAAGAGGGCATTGAAATTTAAATCCGTTTTCAGTTTTTTTCATATTTCTCTGGAAATAATTGAGATATTGTTATGAAATTTTGAAGGAGAATGTTACGCATATGAGTATATATCGTACCATAATCTTTATATCTCTACTTCAATCAGAGGCATGACTGTGTCGAGGATAATCTTTCCAAAAACACATGACGCCACTGACTTTAGCTATATTTTCTGTCTTCTTCGACAGCTATCTAGAAGGAGGTTACACTTAGAAAAATGTGGAGATACAACCGTTCCCACTGACATTGCCACTGCCGGTGGCGGGAAACGAATCCGCAGCTACGATAGTAACATTTCTAATCACGCTGGCATTGCGCGCAATAGCCAATTACCCCAACGTGCTACTCCACCGACCCGATGGATATGGTACTAGTCTTTGCTTTATTCTATTTTTGAACACAAATAGCCCATTCTTTATTTTAATTTTTATTTAAGATATTTATTTTAAACTTCGTTTATGCATTTCACCCGGTAGTGGCGCTAAAATCAGCCGGTTGTCTAACCAGTATGTCTTCAAGTAACTCGGACCTGCTCGGACCCGGACTCATGAAGTTGTTTACTACCATTCATCAAGGACGCCATGGACATCCTAGACATATTACGAACCTAAAATGAATGTCCAATGGACGTTGTGTGCTGTTGGGCTATGTCCTAGGACATATGTAACAGGAGTGTAAAGCATAAACATTTTTAGAATTTTGGAATGGAACTTCGGGAATCAGTCCCGCTTAGTGTAAAACTATGATACACCAAAAAAGAGTTGATCGGTGTTATACAAGCTGTTCTATAAGTCACTTTATAAAAATCGTCACTAAAAATTATTTCATTTTTCCATATATAAAAAAAATTCCACAAAAAAGTTGTTAAGAATGCAACTTGCTAACGACAAAACACTATTTTGTAAGATTTGTATTGTCTCATGTAGTCTTGTATAGTTCTTGTGAATAGTTTTTAAAGCTGTTTCAACGGAAATATTTTCGAATTTTGTCTGGCTCTCCTTAATAGCTGCAGCCTCATCAGGATTGAATTGTAGTACCACAGTTTTTATTTGTTGTAAATATTCAGCATAATAAAAAGCTGCCTTCGGCATGGTTTTCCAACGTGTAAGAATCAGCTGTGGTAGTTCGGGAATACCGGGACACTTGCTGTGAAATGCGCGAAGACGTTTAGGAAATTTAAGGAACACTTGTTTTGTACTTGCTATTAATGCATCTACCTCTAAAAACCTTGTCGATTAGTTTCTGCCACAAGATGTAAAGCATGCACTTTACACGTAACATGTACCAACCTATAACCGTGTTCTTGAAGAGAATGGTCTACCATACGCATTGTCGAGGCACCATCAGTCAGAAACATCAACACTTGACATATCAAATTTTTCTAACGTCTCCAGCACAATCCGCGTAATTGTTTTGCCAGTACACTCAGTTAGTCTTTTGCTAGCTAGTAATAGTGGAAATGTCGGTTTAAGAGGGCCCAGTACACGTACTATATATAACATTTACAATAGAATTATTTTTACGATCTGGCGTTTTGTCAGCACATAACCACAACCGTGTATTTTTTAATACACATTTGATTTTATTTACAATGTCTTCGCGTACAACTGGTACATACTTAAGCAACTTTGCGCGACTTGGTAAAGTCACCTGGGGATTGTATTTATTCCATAACTCTCGAGATGCTTGTTTATCGAGTATGTGCAGCGGAACATCACAGGCTATCAGCATTAACAGTAAATAGAACATAAACTGTGTTTTCAATGGCACGCAAGTTTTTTTAGTTTTATGCTGCACGTTATTTACGTGACGTCTACAATTATATTTATCCCAACACATCAGGTCTGTCTCGCATACCTTATTGTAGCACCATTATAGAATAAAGCCGGGAATTCCCTGATAAATTTATTTACTTTATCAACGTATGGCTGTTTTTTACACTTGCGCATGTTTGACATATTTTATTATTAAACTAATATCAACAATAAAATACAACAAATAAAATTATCAACAATACAACAACATAAAATACAATGGAGAAGAATAAATTAGCATGTAAACACTACTACATACAACAGACTGGTCTCGCGGCTCGTGGCGTTTTATCCGCTCGCCGGTCATTGCCTCACTAGATATCTATTTACCTGCTGTTGCACCACTGAATAGCCGCACGACCTGCCAACTCTATTTATTAGTGACAATTTTTATGCATTGATTTATAAAACACTGTATTACACCGATCGACTGTTTCTTGACACATCTTAATTTTACATTAAGCAGGACTAAATACCCAAGTGTCATTCCAAAATTTGACAATTTGTTTTCCATTACACCTTCTGTTACATCTATTCTGGTACACAGTGTATGTGTAAAGCTACCAGGCCTTTACGATCCACATATCCCAATATGATTCATGTAATGTCTCGGGCCCATGACCTGCAATCTATACCAATGCCGTGAATATAGCACAGGAGATTTCATGAAATGTTAAGACACTCGAGATATGTATTTTAATTGTTCCATATAAATTACTGTTATTCTCTCTTACCCCATGTGCCGGCCCGGGATGCACGGCAATTGCCCCATGTCTAGTAATGATCCGATTGAGTCAGTATACAATGGAAATTTGAGGAAAATGTTATAACGTACAAAAAAAAAACTGGCACATGCTGTAACAGTTTATTTAAAAACAAAATTAGATTTTGCAGCATTTCGTTTGATTAAGCGAAATAAATGAAAATGATTGTTAAATGAAGGAAATGACGTATTTCACAAAATTATAAACTTATCACTCTTATCAGTATCACATAAAATCGTAAAACATCATTGAAATAATGGTAATAATAATCAAAAATGTTAATTTAATCTAGAACATTATATACTTCGTTTTCTGTAAATGCTAATAAAAACATGATAGAGTATCATTGTATTGTCATACAGTTAAAAGTTGGACCAGAAACACGAAGAATTTTAAAAATATGTATATTTTATCGATAACAGGATATACAGGGTGGGACAAGAGTGCGTCAGACTTGGATATCTCGAGTTCTATGATAGCTGGAAACTTGATTTAAAAACATAAGTAAACTAGACAAAAGAGTCTATAACCGGAAATTGTTTTCGAATATATGGAGTGAGCCAAGACTCTACCGGGTCAAGTAACATTTTTTTAAATGAAATGCCATGTATTTTTTTGAAAATTCTTTGTAGCCTCCTTTGACTCCTCTATTATTACTGACTTTCTTCCAACCACTTGGATGTAATGTTTTTTTTTGTTGAAATTATACCATTTACACGTGTATATTAAAAATATCACTACAATCACAACTAACGATTTTAAGAAAAAATATGTTAGTACTAGTTATGAGACATCTGTGTGCTGACAGTCAGCCATTTACAATTCCTAAAAGTATACAGGGTGGCCAAAACAGATTTTTAAATTTACAACTTTTTGATCTGAATTTTCTCAATTTTTTCAAATGTTTGAAGATGTGATTTATGATTGAAAAACGAACATTTTTGGTATGAACATTCCTATGGCTATTTGTGTTCATTTTCAATTTATTGAACGAGAACTGCAAAATTCAGCAAGAGAAATTGAGAACGAGTTTTTTTTTTCAAATAATTCAAGAGAAGGTATTATAATAAGCGTGTTATATGACGTCCATAAAAACATCACACCAACAACAACCTAAAATTTGAAGGAAAGGATAATAAATAATGCTTTTAGAAACATCACTCCCGCAATTTTATGAACAGTAGAAACCTCAATCCAAAGACGCATCGAAATGTGTGTCAATCAAAAAGGGTAACATCTGGAGCACTTTTTATAATATCTTGAATTACAAAAAAATATATTTTTAATTTTTATTGCTTAATTTTGCAGTTATTGTTCAATAAATCGAAAATGGTTATAAATAGGTATGTACGGGGATGTACGTACAAAAAAAATGTTCGGTTTTCAATTCTACATCACATCGTCTAAAAATATACAGGGTGTTTTATTTGAAAAAAAACTGAGAAAATTCAGTTCAAATGGTTGTAAATTTAAAAATTATTTTTGGCCACCCTGTAGACGTTTAGGAAGTGAAAATGGCTGTGTCATCACACAGATGTCTCATAATTGGTACTAACAATTTTTTTTCTTAAAAACGATAATTGTGACTGTAGTGATTATTTTAATATAATTACATCCAAGTCGTTGGGAGAGAGTCAACAATAATACAGGTGTGGAAGGAAGCCACAAAGAGGTTAAAAAAAATATTCTGATATACTTGGCATTCTGATTAAAAATAATGTTACTTGACCCTGTAGAATCGTCTTGGCTCATCCTGTATATTCGAAAATAATTTCCAGTTATAGACTTCTTTGTATAGTTAATTTATATTTTTAAATCAAGTTTCTATCTATTATAGAACTCGACATATCGAATAATATACCCAAATTCTTAATTGTCTGACCTCTTGAAAGTTCCGTATGATTATAGTATACAAAAATTCCACTGGACATACTTTACGTGTATATATTATTGTTTTACATGTTGCAACATTTATTTCTAAATTGTTACATCCACACCATAATTCGATTTTCTGTATCTGTTGTTGCAAAGTTAGACAGTCTTCGATGTTGTTAGTTTTACAAGAAATTCTAAGGTCATCTGCAAAGTGAAATTCTTCACAGTTCAGAGTATTTCTTAGGTCGTTTATAAATATGATAAACAAAAGTGATCTAAGATTGGATCATTGAGGTACCTCTGATGTTGCAAGTTAATTGTTTGACTTAAAACCGTACACTGAACGTACTGGTATCGACTTTCCAAGTAAGATATCATGAATTTAATAGTAAGTTACTGCATCCAATGTAATTTAATTTATTAACTAATATTTAAAAAATTATAAACACTTTTTATTACTTGTCTAATTTTCACTTTATTTGTTATTTTACAAAAGTGAAAATTAGATAAGTAATAAAAAGTGTTTATAATTTTTTAAATCAAAATGGATTTTCACAAAGTAACTTCATCTTCAATCAACTTTATTAATTAATAATTTTTATAGCGTTTTTCTTTTAAATAGTTATTTTATTAAAAAGTAAAATAGTTATTTACTCATGAGTAAGATATAAACTTTGCACAACTCTTTATTTTAAATACGTTTTCTTATTTATTAAACCATTTTGGAAAAATAATAATGTTTAAATTTATATTTATTATCCAAATAAAAATAAAATATTAACACTAACGTTACTTACATTCGTATAACTCCATATTACTTACAGATAATTCACTCAATTCAAAAACATGCTTACCTGATAAATTTCGACGAGATCCCAGATCTTTAACCCCAGCGGGATTAAGCGAAAAATCGCTCGAATGGTCAATTTTTTCCGCCCATTTCCTGAAACAAATGGAATCAAATTATTGAATGCAGCGCTTAATTCTCGTAATTGATAAAATTATGTGGAAGAGTAAACGACAAAAATTACAAAAGAATTAGTTAGCTTCTATTTGGTAAACCTAATAAGCACTAAACCCAATTAATAGAACTTAAACGAAAATTTATTTTTACATTTGACAGCATCAATCCACTGGAAGCGTGAATGAAAATTAAATTTTCAAGCACAGCCTCGTAAAAAAAATAATGAAAAATGGAAATACGACGCGCAACAAATACAAGTGGGTTTAGGAAAGAGGGCGCGAAGGTGGATTTAATTTTCACGATATTTATAGAAATATTTTCTAATTAAGTCACCTATATTTTAAATTTTATTGGTAAACACAAAATCTGATAAAAAAAGTGGAAACCTCTTGAAGTAATACCTACTCGAACAGCCTAATTTTAGAAACAGCTACTTTATTTACCAAAGGAAATGCATTAGTTAGTTATTCTGTTATGAAACAAAACTAGTTCTTGTAATAGAATATTACTGCCATTTATTTAATTTATACAATTATTCTATGGTATTACTAAAACTATAAATTCTTTGTCATAAATAGAGACTTAATAGCGGAGCGAATTAGGCTTGAAAATATGACGTTTTTTATTGGCGTGCAATCTACACATTTACGATATTTTTGGTTGGTAACGAACTTTTTTCATTGAAAAAAAAAAAAATTCTAAAGAATGTGGTTTACACGGCAACTATAGCTACCTGCGTGGAATTTCCTACCCAGGAATGTAAACAATGCAAAAGAAGTTTTCATCGCGGGATCATTACATTACAGTAAAGAAAAGTTGCATAATTGGGTATGCCTGCATAAAGTGTGAATAACCGTGGACACGTGTTTCGGACTAACGGTCCTCCTCAGTACAGCGAAGAAAAGTTGAAAAGATAGGCTCAATTTGATAGAAGATACAAATGGAAGCACCACTGACTGGTAGTCAGGCCACATTTGTGGTTTCAATTGGAAAAGCCCCGGGTCTTCAGGAAACGACCAACATCACCACGGGGACAACTATAGTTGCCTGCGTGTAACTTTCTAATGTAAACAATATAGAAGAGGATTTCATCGCGGGATTATTATATTACAGTAAAGAAAAGTTAGATAATTAGGTATGCCTGCATAAAGTGCGAATAACCATGGACACGTGTTTCGGACCTACAGTCCTCCTCAGCACGTGAAGAAAAGTTGAAAAGATAGGCTCAACTTGATAGAAGACACAAACGGAAAGCCACTGTATCCACGGTCATTCACATTTTATCTGGGCATATCCAATTATGCAACTTTTCTTTACTGTAATGTAATGATCCCACGATGCAATCTTCTTTTTGTATTGTTTACATTCTTGGGTAGGAAATTATACGCAGGCAGCTATAGCTGCCTCCGTGGTGATATTGATCATTCCCGGAAGACTCAGAGTCTTCCAATTGAAGCCACAAATGTGCCCTAGCTACCTGTCGGTGGCTGTTCCATTGTGTCTTCTATCAAGTTGAGCATATCTTTTCATCTTTTCTTTACCGTGCTGAGGAGGACTGTCAGTCCAAAACACGTGTCCACGGTTATTCACACTTTATGCGGGCTTACCCAATTATGCAACTTTTCTTTACTGTAATGTAATGATCCCGTGATAACCATAGGCGCCGGCAGAATATTTTTCAGGAAAGGGCAAACAT
Organism: Rhamnusium bicolor; assembly: GCA_029963845.1. Taxonomy (NCBI): domain Eukaryota; kingdom Metazoa; phylum Arthropoda; class Insecta; order Coleoptera; family Cerambycidae; genus Rhamnusium; species Rhamnusium bicolor. Next base: position 220,514 of record JANEYF010000188.1, on the reverse strand, counting down.
AATTTGCATGTTTTTATGATTTTCTATATTGAAAGAAAAAATTAAAAAAGGAATTCTAACAAATAAATCTGATTATTGATCCTTGTTAATAAAATTTAAATAAATTTCAAAAACAAAAAAAAAACAGTCAACGTACTTTTTATTTACACTACATTAAGGCATAATTAATGTATAAAAACGATAATAAACTCTAACTTGAAAAAGCCAATCTAGTTACTTATACCAAACCTTTGGTATTAATAAAAAAGAAATCTAAAACAAAACAACTTTCGTAACATAAAATTTCAAATAAACTATACAACGCATAAGTAAATATACAAAAAAAAAATCGGTCGCGGCTAGATGCTGCCCAACAGTTCTTTCTCATATTTAATTTGAAATGAAAGAAATAAATTACTTTAGTTGAAAATAATATTTCCATTAATTTTATTTTTATTTTTATATGTAAAATAATTAAAATGAACAATCTAAACAAAATAAATAAGATAAATATGATAGAAATAATAAATTAGATAAATGAGATAGATAGCATAAATGAGATAAATGAGAAAAGTGAGATAAATGAGATAAACTAGACAAATAAGACGAACGAAATAAACGAAACAAAACGAAATAGGTAAAATAATTTATTTTTCATTCATTTCAAATTAGATATGAAGAAGTACTGCCGAGTCCGACTTTTTAATTGAATGAAATTAATATTAAACCTTCTTTCTTAGTAACGATTAACGAGAAATTTTCAAGAATTCTTTAAAACATTTTTTGATTTGACACATTTTTTTTACCCCCTTAAGACGTGCCCTCTCTGGTATATTCATTTCACTGATATTCAAGAGGGTTCGTCTTTGCCCGTCATAGATATTACACGCAAAATTTCAGATTTCTACGTCGAGATGCGTCTGAGAAAATATGGTCACAACAAATGATCAGCGACACAAGGACACCATGCCAATTCCGATAAGTTTTCTATTTGTTCGGTCCCAAAACGTTCTTTTTCGTCATAATCTCACGACGCCAATACTTTCTCTCTGAGTACAGATAGATGAGAAAGTAAAAATGGAAATCACTTTTCTTCAATGCCTGCTTCAACCGGCCAATTAGACTGCGCAGTCTATATGTCTTAGCCTCTGGTGAGAGTGTGAAAAACATGGTTGCCAAATGTTATAAAATTTTCTTTTGTGGCTAATAAACTGAGAAAAAAAATAAGAACATATGAGGAGCTTATTTTCAAAATGCAATGTCTGAAAAAAACTTTTCTGGTAGTAATTGCATAATTTTCTATAACTAAGAAAAATGTCTATTTATATTATGTAACTGCCGACACATATAATTAAAAAAAATGTCTATTTATATTATGTAACTTTAATTAATCAGATAACTGATTTACTAACACAAAACTGACTAAAACCTTTTGCTAAAAAAACGTTACATTTATTAGAAAAAATAAACAAACAGAAAGAAAATGCACTTTGAAAATAAAATTGTGTTTTAAATTATTTTGAACAAAAACTGAGTATATTATTGCATTTTGTAAAAGAATTACTATTGAGAGTTACTACTGTCCCGTTAATTTACTGAGCAAAAAAATTTACAAATAAAAAATTTATTTTAAACCAAAAAAAAACTGATACATTGATTTTGTTTTAACAAAAATAAACTTATATTTTAATTCCACAGTCCTCTGCAGTACAGTCGCAGTTAATTTTTTCCTATATTTATCATCTATTCTAAGTTACAGCAATTGAATTTCGGTAAAATATGTATATGGTTTTTAGAAGAGTTGATTAAAACGAGTTAAATGCCATCTATATCTCTGTAGAGAAAGCTTTGTCAGAAATTGCGTTTTGAAAATAAGCTCCTCATATGTTGGCTTAATGAGGGCTACCGCGCTTGAATCACCACTAGAGGCGCTAGTGTAGGATAAGGTCCATGTCACTGAACATTAATGTTTACTATGGCCTTTTAACGCGAGTTTTTAGTAATTTTTATAAAAATTAGCTGAAAAACATTTAACACAACGATGGCAGAAGGTAAAAGTAGTAATTTACTTGCTCATTAGGGAAATTATTGTACCTATTAGAGGTGTCTTATGTCATTAAAGTTAGGTTATAACAAGCATGAACATGATGAAAACAACGAACTCCTTTGGACTCCTTTGGTAACGCATAATCATCAGGATTAAAATGTTTCTTACAAACACAAAAATGTTTCGAAGGAGTAAAGTTATCCCTGCGAATCGCTACCAACCACTGTTTTAGGCGAGTTTTGTCTCTCGGAAGCATATGTCCGCCTTTTATTTCCGAAGAAAATAGAACTACACACCACTGAGGCATAATTAACAAGTTTTTTTATTCACTTGTGTACGAAATAATTATAATAAAACCCTATAAACTTGTTCCGCGCCTAACGATTACTTTTGACAGCGACCTTACTCGCCATTGGCGCCAACTGGTGAGTCACAAAGCATTGAAAGCAAATCACTTAGTGTATTTCCATAATTTATCTTGATACCTCACATTTTTCGTCATCCATTTGCAGATTATGAAGAAAATGGATGTTTTGAGACCGGCAAATAGAAATTTTATCCGAATTGGCATGTCGTCTGTGTGTCTGTCGCTGGTCATTGTTGTGACCGCATTTTTTTAAACACATTTCAATTTGAAATTGTTCATATCTATGATGCTCAAGGACGAGTTCTATTGAATATCAGTGAAACTGGTCCACCAGGGAGGGCACGTCTTAAGGGATAAAAAAAATACGTAAAATCAAAAAATGTTTCAAACAATAATTGTTCAGAATGAGGAAATATGCAGAAAAAAACTCTTGTAAACTTCTCGTAAGATTAATCGTTACTGAGAAAGAAGGTTTAAAATCAATCACATTTATTTGAAAAAATAAAGTCGGTCTCGGCGGGCATTACTTCCACATCATATCCAAATTGAAATGAATGAGAAATAATTTATTTTATTAATTTTATTTCATTTATCTCATTTATCTCACGTGTCTAATTTGTCTCTTTCATCTCATTTGTCTCATTTATCTTATTTGTATTATTTATTTATTTTATTTTATTCATTTCTATTATTTTATATAAATAAATAAAATATATAAGAACAGTATTTTCAATTAAGGTAGGTAAATTATTTCCTTCACATCAAATTTGAACATGATGAGAAAGGACTGTTGATGAGCACCTAGTTCCGATCAATTTTTTTGGTCGAAGGCAAATACATAAGAGCTTTTACTATTTTATCTTAATTTTGTCAAGTGTATTATTTTTTCATAAAGAAATTGTGAATGTGGCAGTTCGCGTTCGATACAGTGAAATTTTCATTCGACAACAAACTTTTTTATTTGTGGAAATTAGTATATACTCGCACATACCTTGAAAAATACTTTAAAACTAACGCATGCAGTAAGTGTAATTTACTTTTTATTTAAAGTTTCAATGGAATAGAAATAAAAAAAATAATTTTTAGTGGAAGTTGCAATCGGATATTGCCTACTTCAAATACTTCGATTCCAAGAAATACCCTAATATTTGGTGCAGTTTATAATTATTGTGTGCTGTGGTATTATTGTGTGCTTAAGAAAAATCTTTGTTCTTAATAATAATAATATAATAATAACACCACATGAAATTACAACCCCCTTTATCCCTGAAGGTCTGAAATGACTTTGTGTGGGAGAGGGCTACACATTTAGAGACAACGGACACACACCCAATATCCGAGTATACTACGATTAATCTCTCTCACAGAAAAATCCCAGTTCCTCGACCGGGAATCGAACCAGGGACCCCGAGGTTTCGAGGCAAGTACGTTACCTCTAGACCACGGAGCCATTAATTGGTGTTCTAAAGTTGTAGAACATTTTTGCTCAAATTATAAAAGTTTTTATCTCTCCAGCGAACAAACTATGAATTTCCATCAAATATTAACTAATGTCAGTTATTGCGTTGTCAGTTACTACGCTTAGAAGGCCTCAAGAAAAAAACTTTCATAATACATGTACACAGAAAAATTTTTTTCAATATATAATTTCAGGGTGTCCAGATGTCTATTTAAAAATTTGTGTTCGCAATAACTTCTTTATAAGAAGCCATGTTTGCGGAGTTACTTTATAAAATTAGGGATTATGTTAAGTTTCCATTATATACATTTGTGGCCAGTTTTTCATGATGTTGCTTAAGTGTACCGACGCTTTGCAGAAAACAAAAGCTTTAACTATTATTATAAAGACAATTAGCTGTAATTTGATATGAAGTAATGAGACGAACAGCCAGAGGTCTGCAAACAAGCTAACAAAACCGCACCCTTAGCGCCTATAACTATGTAGGCCTACTTTAAAGCCCCTTTGTGTCACTTCTAGACAGGCATGTTAAGTAAGCAAAGTACAAACAAGGAGAGAGGCGAGGGTGGTTTCGATTGTAAACTAAATATTCGCAAAACAATTAACTGCTCAATTAGCGAGATAATGGTTAAGCCTGAAATTTGGGCTATGTACACACCTGTTCTCTGAGCTGGGGCCTTCTAAAAGCTGAGGGGTGGAGGTGGCTTTCGCTCGACGACCGACACTGCCCAACGGAGACCGCCGCCGATTTCCTTCATGTAAGGGCTGAAACAATAAGAAGATAATATTGTAATTACATGAAAACAATATGAGCTTTCTGGAATATAGCAGAAAATACTATATTATACAGGGTGTTTCACTGAGGCCGGACCAACCGACACAGGGTGATAGAGGACCTCAATACGCATCGATCTGACCCCCCCTTTGTTTTATGTGAAATTTGTTAGTTTAGGAGTTATTTAGGTTTTCGTGTATTTTCAGCTGAACTCCGGTTTTGCTCACAAATGGGCCTATCATCCTGAGAAATATCTTTATTATTGGAACCGAAACTATTTGGACAAAAAAAATTCTTATATTCTAAAATTTTATTAAAACATAAATTATTCCTTAACTTTACGAGACTAAAAAAAATAAAAAGATAGAAAACACTTTAGTAACAATCTTAAAAACTTCTCTACTTTATTGGCAATCTATCAAACAAATTTCATTCAGATAGCCCCATGACTTCACGTCGAAAACTTTAAATTTTGTGCAGTGTAAAAGACCAAAATCCCATGTTTTAATTAGGAGGCAGAATGTATCATGTATGCACAAAGAATGCAAACCGTGGACACACGTGTTTCGTACTTATCGTCCTCATCAGTATGGTGCTGCTAAGTTGAAAGGATGGACACAACTTAATACAACGACACAAAGGAAACCACTGATAGGCAGCCAGCCGCTGATTTGTGGCTGCAATTGAAAGACCCGTGTTTACAAGGGCGACAGACAATATTGCCACGGAGGCAACTATATCTACCTGCGTGGAATTATCTACCCAAGGAATGTAAAATAATAGCGGATATTTCTTCCCGCAGTAACATCTTTCATCCTCCGAAGTTTAGCTAATAATACACGAAAACCTAAACGACTACTAAAGTAACAAATTTCGCATAACACAAATAGGGGTCAAATCGATGCGTATTGAGTAGGGCTGGGAAAAATAATCGATTAATCGATCATTTGATTATTATTTCACAAATTATCGATTAGTCAATTATCGATCAGTAGATTAATCTATTATCCAATAATCGATCAATCAATTAAACAATCAATCGATTAATCAATAATCGTTCAATCGATTAATCAATAATCGGTTATTGATTAATCGATCGTTGATTTAACGATTAATGTTTAATCGGTTATTGATTAATAGATTGTTGATTTATCTATTATTGTTTAATCGATTAAGCGAATATTGACTCATCGATTAATCGGTTATTGATGAAAATATAAACAACAAAGAAATCATACTTTGAAAATGAAAAATAGGTAAATCCTATTATTCAATTTAAATTTGCAAAGAACAAAGTATTCCAGCCCAGTAGTTAGTAGGGCTGGGAAAATAATCGCTTATTTTAAAAATAATCGATTAATCGATCATTTGATTATTATTTCGTAAATAATCGATTAATTTATATCGATTAATTGGAAATAATCTATTAATCGGAAATTAACGATTATTTTGAATACTTGATGATCGATTGTCAAATTTCATAATCGCCGAGCCCTAGTATAGAATTCCTCTATCACCCTGGGCCGGTTGGTCTGTCTTTAGTGAAACACTCTGTATAACAGCTTACTGAGATAAAATATTGATAGAGATGTTCAAATATTTATTAAAAATGAACAATATCGAAATAAAAGTTCTAGATCAGAAGCATATAGTATGCGTAATGGACGACTTTATACAAACCAATTTTTTAAATAAAATTGTATTTTTTTCTTCATCACTTCAGTGAGAAAGCAAAAAAAGTAAAATTGAGCTTTATAACAAGTCGACTTTAATTTGGTTTTTATTGGAGTAAATATTTACATAATTAATTTCATTTAAAAAATCAATATTTTGTTTTAAATGGAAATAATCCCATAATTAGAATGAAAATAAATTTCAACATACACCTTAAGCAATTTAAAAAAGTTACGCAAATCTTTGAATTTCTCGCAACCCTGTATACAATAATTAAGTACCTTCCTTTAAGGGGTGATAGAACTATAAAAAATAAGTATATAAACATTTGCCCTAAATCAGTTCACAATGGAGCTACAACCTCTTAAAAGGGGTAAGTTCAACATAGTTATCACTTCCTCAACACTCAAAGTGAGGAAGGTAGGTATGTATTCGTGAAAAAAATTTTGAAACTTTTTATTGCATTTCTGGACGAATCTCAACGAACTATGTCGATACGCAAAATTTCAGACAAAAAAAGTTTTCTGTCTGTGTGTCTGTCTGTCTGTTTGTGTGGTTCGCGATAGCAGCTACAGTTTTTGAGATAAAGCTTTCAAATTTGGTACACACATTGTAGAGGTCAAGGAAGAGATTAAATTCGTTGATGAGCAAAATCGGTTCTTAAAATTTGAAATGTCAAAAAAAAATATTAGTGAAATTTTTGGAACGTCAATTTGAAATGTCAAAATTTTTTTTGACATTTAAAATTTTAAAATATTAGTGACATTCCACCAACGTGACTTTTTTTAAACCTCAAAAATTACTTTTTATTACAAACCACCACACATCGAGTTTTTTTGAAACGTCAAAAAATGTGCCTTTTTTTGAATCGTCAAAAATTATTTTTATTATTAACTCCACCATACGTCGAGTTTTACTACGGTGAGGAATAATTGGCAGCGGTTTTTGCCAATAAATTCGAAACGTCTTATGTTGCAAAAATTAAATTTAGACCATTTAATAATTTCGTAATATTTTGTCGAATTTTTATCTAAATATCACGATTATCTGGTGTAGTTACATAGGGGACGGAGGTGAATTTTCGCCATAACTTTTTTTGTCTTATTTTTTTCTTCAGACATTTAAAACAGAAAAAGGTAGTTAAAAGGTATTAAAAACTGCATAAAAAAAGGTGCTCTTACAAAATTTCGATATGACCCATCGGTTTGGAGTTATTTGTATCTAAATATTGCAATACAGGATGGATATATAATAATGGACTAGAAAAATAATTCCACAATATTTTTAACTATATTTTTTGTAGAGCAATTTAAAATATCGCTTTACGCAATGAGGCATGTATTTTAAGGACAAAAAAACCATTTTTTTCTATTTACAATAATTTTATAATCAATATTATTTTGTTTGTTTTAAAAGTCAGAAGGTGAATAAGAATAAAATCATAATTTTAAAAATACTTAAAACTAACAATATTAATTTTTCTTGATGTTTCAAAAAATTTCCAAAATGAAATCCCGCGTTTAATCTTGTAAGTTAAAATACATTCTCTCTAACATTTAACGAATTTCCCGTCCATTTGCCCAATATTAAATGAATAATCACAAAATAAGTATGACATTTCAACAATATAAAAATTTCATCAATATTTCACCATAAAACTATGTCAGTAATATAACACAAAGGCAACTGCTATAAAAAGAACCGAGAAATGTGCCAAACTGAGTGCTAAACTTGTTTTCTATCATGGTATTACAATTAGGAAATGGACTAGTTTGCAATAACTCCAAAATGATAGCTTCTATCGAAAGGACCTTTATTATGAAGTTTTTAATACTGGAGCTTCTTTCCGTTATAAATGTCTAAAAACAAAAGACAGAAAAGTGATGGCGAAAAATCACCACCATCTTTTCTGTAACTAATCCAACAAATCATGATATTTAGATAAAAATTTAATATTATGAAATTAATAAATGGTCTAAATGTAGTTTTTGCAACTAAAGGGGTTTCGAAATTGTTGGCAAATAATTATGTTGTCCCTAACACTTTTAAGGGGTTGTAGCTCCCTTATGAACTGATTTAAGGCAAATGCATGTATACAAAACTCAACTGATTTTCTATAGTTTTATCACCCACTTGAAAGGAAGGTACTTAATTATGGGCACCCTGTACACGATGACAAGTGGTGAATGACAATAATTCAAAAACGGTTGTAAAAAATTATGTTATAATGTTTTATTTATTTATTAGTTATTTATTTACACTAGTCAACAGGTTAAAGACCCAATAACAGAGTAGGCATACAATTAAAACAATACAAAAAAGGAAAGCAAATTAAAAAATAAAATTTTTGATTAAATTTTTTTTAATGTGGCTAAATTGCAGGTGATAATGTTCATGTAGCTCGTTGTAATTATTGCAACTGCACTTTTTTATATTGGTTCTAGCAGTTGGTAGATAAAAAGTTGAATTATTTGTCTTGTGCAGGCCTGGAAACATGAAAATTAAGTACGCTTAAAATTGGTAGACAATCTATAGTATCATGTATGATTTGAAATATTTCTATTTAACATTCAGAATATAAAGTGTTACCGACATTCTATCAATTATTACTAGTGATATCTTTCTAAATTATACTAAGATTACAAATTAACATCCTGAACACGTGCGTAAACCGACAAAGGCGGATGCTACATGACATAATCTCAAATCTCCTCGTTTCCTCATTTACTAGATTGGTCACTAAAACTTATTGACTAAGCACAGTTTGTAGTTTGGCAGTTGTCCGTATTATAAAAACGGATGTCAATAGTAACAATCATGTTCAGCATATTTACACGAAAACTGAACTTGTGGATACTAATTTATAGTAAAGCTTTGTAAAATGTCGTTTAAGTTTTTAGACTTTACGAACAACATTTTCTAAGCAGACAGCATCCTGATGGTGGTCCATTTGTACGAATAGTACAACGTGCTTGAGATACGAGTTCTTTACAGGTGCATCCTTGACGTGAAGGGAACCCATAATTTTTCTTTCAATATTTGAGCTGGAGTTGTCAACGGTGCCTTGATTGGCCAATTCATTCTACCAAATCGACTTAATGGCAATAACTATTTACATTTCTTGCAAAATAATTTGGAAGATTTGCTGGAGGATGTAAACTTACATGTTTGAGTTTTAAAAATAAATGGATAAACCGAAATGGACCGATTAGCTAGTCACCTCGCTCACCGGATTTAAATACTCCAGAATATTTCTTTTGGAAATATCTAAAAGCTTTAGTCTACACAAGAGAGATTGAAACATTGGAAAAACTTCTTCAGGGTGTGGATTCAGCTGTTGATATGATCCGCCAACAGGGCGCGTTTCGTCAAGTCGGCAACTCTTTTAAACGTCGAGCGATATTATGCTTATAAGTAGAGTTGGCAAAAATGCACCGCAGGACATAGGCGTACGCATCATAATAAGTGTAATAAAAAAATTAACTATTAATAAAAGCAATAAGCTGTTATAATTTATAACAATGTATGCACAATTTACCCTCATAACTGGCTTGGTTATCACAAACTGGAAAAGATCTGTAAACATTTTGCAGCATCATGTATACTATAAAATGTGCGAAGACGTTTAGGAGATTTAAGAAACACTTTTTTGTACTTGCTATTAATGCATCTACCCCTGGAAAATCTTGTCGAATAGTTTCCGCCACAAGGTGTAAAGCATGCACTTTACACGTAACATGTACCAACCTACAACCGTGTCCTTGAAGAGAATAGCCTGCCAAACGCATTGTCGCGGCACCATCAGTCACAAACATCAACACTTGACTTTTTGACAGCACCACCTACGTAATTGTTTGGCTAGTACACTCAGTTAGTCTTTTGCTAGGTAGTAACAGAGGAAATGTCGGTTTAAGAGGGTTCAGTACAGGTACTATAACATTTAAAATAGAACTTTTTTACAATTTGTCGTCTCGTCAACACATCTTATTACAATGTTCGCTTACAGTTGGTACATAGTTACGCAACGTTGTGCGACTTGGTAACGTTACCTGGGGATTGCATTTATGGTTGAAATGGTTGTTTATCGAGTATGTGCAGCGGAACATCACAGGCAATCAGCATTATCGAACATAAACTGTGTTGTCGAAGGCATGCCATTTTTTTCTGTTTTATGTTGCACAGAATTTACGTGACGTTTACAATCACATTTGTCCCAGCACATCAGATCTGTCTTGCACATCTTACAAATTATTATAGCACCATTATATAATAAATCCAGGAATTCACGCCTTACAATGCGTAAACACGCCTTCCCTACTCCAAACCCCACCGCGGACGAAAAGTCAATTTTTATTTTCAAAATAAAAAATCATTATTTTGAGCAGGTTTTTTGGAATTTTTCCTGTGTACATACAATCATCCACATATTCTTTGTAAACTGACTTTTTTATTTATTAAAATTTTTTATGTTTTATGAATTATAATGCATTGTTTGTTTCTGTGCAGAAAAATGCCTCCATGCACAATGATAAAAGGTGAACAATGGCATGAGGTGCATCAACACCGGCAACCAGGAGGGCTCAATCGTACCTGGATGATATTGTCGTCCTTGCTGGATACCATTTTTTGTCAACTTTGTCCCTCATGTTATATTGTTTGTTTGATTTTATATATTTACATATGAAATAAATAAAATAAAAACTAGCCTTAATTACAAACGTATATAAAATAGAAATTAAAGCTGATTAAATTGGATTTGGAATTGGGAATTCACTGATAAATTTATTCATTTTGTCAGCGTATGGCCGTTTTTACCCTTGGGCAGGTATGACACACTTTATTATTAAATTAAAATCAAGAATAAAATACAACAAATAAAATTATCAACAATACAACGGAGAGGAATAAATTACGTTGTACACACCACGAGACATAACAATAGACCAAAAACAAATGTTAGTCTTTGCTAAAACAGTAAACAAGTCTCACTTACGTATTTGGGTATTTCTCTACCTGGCATCGTCCATGACTTGCGGACCGATATGCCAACTCTACTTATAAGTGAATGGAGAGAATTTGGAACATAGTTACTGTGAGCCAGTAGTCCCAAACAGTGAAAATGGTAATTTTTTATTTCTAAGATAATTATTTTTTTGTAGTACAATTATTTTAAATTATTTTATACCTGAAATTTACTTTAAATATCATGGATTCGTTAACATCCTGTATGGAGAAAATTATCTATAGTAAAATAACGTAACTATAAAAAAAACTTTTTTACTGATTAAAACACAAACGTAATTATTCACCTATTCTTCATTATTGTACGTGTACTAACCAGTGTTTCCTTCACACAAGACAGAGTGCTTTCAATTTCCCGGCGTTGATTATAAGACGCAATTTCCTCATAAGGATGGGGTGGAGTATAATTTGTATGTGGATTTGTGATGTGGGGCCCATACTACTTGTCAGCTGGTTCGTAAATGGAATTTCACCTAATAGCTAATGACATCTATTATCCGGGATTCTAGTATTACTTGTTATCTTCCACTCGGTTATTACTAGACGCTTGGAAAAAGTGGAGAAAATTATATTCTCTTGATTTTGATGTTATTTGGAGATTTTTAGAACGCTAGCAAGATTTCTTCGTTGTGTTACATTGAGAAACATCATAAAAAAAGGAACTTTTTTGGATGTGACTTTTTTATGGGAGTTGATATAAAGCTCGAATAATTAATATAGAAATCATAAAAATATTTTGTATTCAAATTCATACATACTCTGTTTAACAGTTAGTTTTTACGTATTTCTCTAACCACAGAATTAAACATTATTTCAAATTATTGCCATGTAAATACTTTTTCATAAAACTATAATTTTGTGAAATACATATTTTTCTATTCCTTGAGGTCTGTGTTCAGAATTAAGAAAAGGTAAAGTTCTTATTTCACTTTTGTTTAAATATGAATTAAACCGTATGATTTGTATCTTAAAACGGTAAAAGTATACATTTTGGTTCTGTCAAATAACTCAGATGTATACAGTGTGTCCCAAATTGAAGGTGGGTGTATTGCTATATCTCTTATTAACGGAGATAGAACGGTGGTTAAATGGTGACTGTTTTGCAGATATTTATGACCACTTCGAATCTGTTTTAAAATTTTATAGTAGCACCCTTAGTCTTTGAGTACTTAATTAAAAAAAAACGAACATTTTTTTTGTTTCCTCTATAATTTATTATTTAGGTTGGAAATCTGTACATTATTAGAACACTTTTTGAAAATACATCTAACAGTGATGGCAATATTTTTTATCGTCATATGAACTTTTGTTTTTCTTTTGACGTCATCGTGGATCTTTTATTGATTAAATAGCACTTTTAATGTGGTTTTCAAAAATGTAACATATCAAAAAATTTTATGACGTAGAGACCCCATAGTCATTCCTATTATGAGCTTACGTACAACTCTCCGTGCAAATAATAAAATGAGAATAAATGATGTTAAATGGAATTAATTAATAAACTTTTCTCATGTTATTTTATTGTATCAAGCTCGGTATCGCAGTGGGCCAGAGCGTTAAGTGACAAACGTAGCTAGTTTTCTGCCTATCCCGAGTTCAAATCCCGGTTTTGATTCTAGCAAAGTCGAAAGATTTGGTTGTGTGTGCCTGCGTTTTTTTCAATTGTGTAACCCCTCTCCGAGCAGCTTCGGCTTTGGTTTAGGGGTTGTCTAATTTATTTGGTGTTTTATGTATATTACTAATTCCTTGCGAACTACAACACATTTATATACATATGTAATTAATTAAAACAGTGAAGAAACAAAAAACTATATTTTAAATATGTTACAAATATGAGCTGTATTGGCATCTTTTAAATATAAAAGATTAGTACTTAATTACTGAAAAAGTCTACCACAAATTTTTCTTAATCAAACCCATGTAAATTACCTAAATGTAAATAATAAAGCACTAAATTAAATGTAGGTTTTGTACGATCGTAAAAGAAATGTCGCAAATCAAATAAATAAACAAGCAGGCATACGTAGAAGACATCGCAATTGAGGACACGTGTCAGCTGGCGGCCCCGATAAACAGCCTTGTATTTCGAATCTTAGGCGTTTCATTATGTTAATCTGAAAAAATATCACGACGGGTATCTCGCGAAATACTGTGGACCGGTGAATACAAAACAACCTACAAACTAGAGTTTAATGACACAGAACTTTAAATACACTTCAATTACGCCTGCAGACGTGAAATGGTTGTTTTTAAACTGCAAATGGATCTTTAAAGACAGACGTCGGAATCTAAATCCAAATCTCCAAATCATTTAAAAGAATTATTAATAATAATACACTTTTATTCTAGTGTCAAAAAATAATTGTTATAGTAAAATTGTGTTTTCTTTACTAAATGTTCAGCGTTCATCTAATTTTGAACATTACAAAAATGACCCGTTAACAGTATAAGGTAAGATATTGTCTATTTTGTATTGTATATCATTTTTTCACTTGAAAATATTGATGTGTTCGCACACGAGCTGATTCCGCCCCTGAAAATCGCGAGACGACTACTTAAGATGCGGTATTTAGATAAAGCAGCAACAATTAGAAAAATAGTTTTTTCAACAAAAAAGGCAATGAACAGAGTGGACATTTGTCCATAAAATTTTGCCATATAAGAATTCAGTTAAACAAGAATTCTTTTATGAAGCAAATCCGAAATAAGCAAAATTTATAGACCAGATTTTGCGAATAGAAAACACTAATAATTAGAACAGAGGTAAATAAACAGAAACTTTAATTTCTCATGACTTGAAAAGAAGTTACCCCTGACATAGCCGTAATACTATGTCAGGGGTTGCGATGCTAAGCACTGTAATACTCTTTTCTCCAATAGTTCGTGGTCTTAAAAAGGATTAAACTCGCATTTTGCATGCTCCCAGAGACAAAAGTCCAGAGATGTAATATCTGGTGACCTCGCTGGCCATAGGATAGGTCTATTCGTTGATATGACCCGATTGGTAAAATTTTCTGTTAAAAATTGATTCATTGTCCGTGTGTTGTGTGCAGGAAAACCATCTTGCTGAAACTATATTTCATGAATACTTTCCTGTTCTATAAGATTTTGTATAGCTGGCTGGTATTATTCTTTCACGCAGTATATCTCAATAATCCAAATATCTTTTTCCGTTTAACGTATGTTCAAACACAAATGGTCCTTTCAATTGGTTTCCTCAAATCGTTATTTATCAGAGAATATTTTTCGAGACACAACAAAAACACAATTTAACTAGTCCTGAAGATGCTAGTAAACATAGAGAAATGTCAACTAAATTAAAAAAGTTGTTCTTCTCTTTTAATTGACCCATTCCTACCAAGTGGTAAAATTAATATAGTGTATACGGATATACTTAACTATAATTGTAAACTTTTTTGTTTTTTTAACAAAAAGTTATTCTTCATAAAAGCTACTGCTTATTCTGAGAACTCGTCAGCCATGCTCAGAATTACGATTTAATATACAGTATGTCTCGAAATTAAGAAAATGTAAAAGTAAAGGACCTTTATTTTAATAAATAGAGATACATTTTATAAGAAAAAGTTATATAAAAGGCCAACTACAGACCTAATACGAAGTTTCATCCATATAATCTATATTGGCTAAATTATGAAAAATGTCAAAAAGTGAAATGAATTTTTTATTCTAAAGCTGCAATACATCAATTGGTGAAATATTAGTCGATGTGACTTTAATTATTCACAGCCAACATAATTTAACAACAACTGCACAGACATATACACACAAAAAAAGGTGTCCGTCTGGCAGACAAGACTACCATACCCCCATGTATCTTGAGCCCCTGACTATGAATCCGGTGTAGGTTTTAACAAGTTAGCTCCTGGTTGTTTCCTAACCTCAAAAAAAAACGCCTAAAAATCACCTATATCGCATTTTTTTGAGGTTAGGGAACAACCAAGAGCTAATTCGTTAAAACCAACTCCCGGAGAGACAACCTCTTTTTTGTGTGCCTGTGTTATTTACTGATGATAGATTTTATATAAGAAATTATTAAAACAAAAAAAAATTGATTATATGGATCAAACTTCGTATCAGGACTGAACAACTTTTTCTCACAAAATTCTTCTCTATTCATTAAAGTAAAGGTACTTTATTCGGGGTAAAATTTTACATTTTCTTCATTTAGGGACACTGTATATTAAATCGTAATTCTGAAAATGGCTGAAGTTTTCGGAATAAGCAGAAGTTTTTATGAAGAATAACTTATTGTCAAAAACCCAAAAATAAAAAAGTTTACAAGTATACTTGTCCATCTTGATAAAAGTAATTTAGCAAATTACAGGCTCATTACAATTTTGTCTAATTTCGCGAAGGTCTTCGAGATTTCCATATACAATCACGTCTATCCTTCAGTAAAAAAATCGCTCTCAATTGATCAACATGGTTTCATGGAGCAGCGCTCAACTGTAACTAATTTAGCCCTAATTACGCAAAAAATATCGGAAACCTTAGATGCGCAGGGACAGGTGGACGTGGTGTATATGGATTTCTCAAAGGCCTTCGATACTATTAATCATTCGATTATAATATCTAAACTCGCATATTTTGGGTTTTCCTGCAGTTTGATTAATTTCTTTATTTTCTACTTGGATAATAGATTACAGTACGTAGCATACAATACGTCTGGAGTTCCGCAAGGCTCCAATCTTGGAACGCTGTTATTTCTTCTCTTTACTGATGATGTCACTAAAGTGATTGACTGTGATAAGCTCCTGTTTGCACACGATCTAAAAATATATGCTAAGATTAACGCAATACAGGATTGCTTATTCTTACAATCTCAGGTTAACTTGCTTATAGAATGGTGTACTACTTCCAAACTTAATCTAAATGTATCTAAGTGTAAAGTCGTAAGCTACTCGTGAAAGAACAAGCCAATTTTATATGAGTATTCTCTAAACGACCAAGTGTTAGATAGGCAAAATTCAACAAAAGATTTAGGCATACTGTTTGATAATAAATTATCTTTTGCCGAACACAAACAATCTAGGACTATTATCCTAAAAAAACTTCAGGTTTCATGATCAGAAATAGTAAATCTTTCACTAACGACGCTGCGTTGATTGTTCTTTATTATTCACTTGTACGTTCCAAATTGGAGTATGGATCTCTAATTTGGTAACCAATTTATGAGAACCATTCAACATATCTCGAATCTATCCAAAGAAAATTTTTAAAATTCTTAGCTTATAAAAATGATCGTGTATATCCTGGTCGAGGCTTCAACCACGAATTACTTTTATCCAGATTCGAGATGTCATCATTAAAGACTCGACGGATTATGAACAGTTTAATTTTTTCTCCACAATCTGCTTCATAATAAAATTGACTGCTCACCACTTCTTGAACTCCTTAATTTTAGAGTGCCAACTTTCAATTCCAGACAAAATATCACTTTTTACACATCTAATGCAAGAACCAATGTCATTAAAAAGTCGCCTATTTACGTTATGTCACATAATTTTAACTCTGTATCTGATCTGTGTGATATTAATCTCTGTTCAGTTCTATCCTTAAAAGAAACCATTCATAGACACTTTCATCCATAGCTTAACTATCGCACCATTATTGTTATGTTACCTACTTTATTGAATACTAATTATTATTATAACTCGATCTAAACTTCTGTCATTATTATATTATTGTCACCCTCCAATACTATATTATTATAGTTATATGTATTACTTTGTTTAAGTTAAGTCTACTATGTATTCTTATAATATAATTTTTTTTCTTATTGTAGTTCATACATTTTGTCCTGTAAGTGTATTTTCTGTTGAGCAAATAAATATTATTATTATTATTATCTTTGGGGCACACTGAATAAGTACGTCACTAAACATTCAAGAATAAGGGTAAATAAGGAAGAATCCTAGAATCAACTTGAATTTTACTTCAAAAAGCGGCCGATTAATCTGACAGTTACTAAAAATGTATTATGTTATTATTTCTGTTATTTCTTGTTAGATTATTTAATTCAATGTCCCTTATATTTCAATAGTGGAAATAAATGTCTGATAAATTGGTTCTTGTTTCAGACCATTTCCAAATGAAATAAATCTTATGTACATTTTAGAATTAATGTTATTTCAACTAATCATCCAGTACAGCATTGTCAAAGTAGAATTCTAAAGACTCTTGTGCTTTGTTTCGAAATTAATTACAAGACAAAACTATGCCCTATTTATATTGTGGTTTTCCTAAGTACCATTAAGAACATAAGACGTTACGTTTTTAACGAGAACAACTAGATGGGGAATTAAACTTGTACCTCAATTTGAAACAGAATTTGTTGAGAACTGCGACAAAGTACTGTTGCATTGCAATATTAGTATCTCAATGCATACAGTATGGAAGCTTTTGCGCCCTGGTCCGAGTGAAGGATGGAATTATGAGATGGATATATGACGCAACGTATTGGCTGCGGTAATAAAATTTAATCTACATTCCTTCTCTCTTCGAGACTTACTGACGAAATCACACAACGCTCTATGCAAAAGTCCATGAGCACTACCCACTAGGTTGGCCGAATATCTGTCTCATTATTCCATATGTTGCTCAGACCGGGGTGAGCAAAATGTCCTTTTTTGGAATGACTTGGTTATTTTTAAATTTATTAAAAATGTGTAAATACCAACTTAACTAAGTTTGTTAGCAGAATCAAAATTTTAAATAAAAGACAATTGCACATCGTGTTACGAAATATAGGCTAACTTTCTTTGAAAATAACACCCTGTATATTTCAAAACAATTCGATTTTCCTCATTTTTCTGACTACTAAAATACCATACATGTCATGCCATCTCAAAAGGTTTTTGAGATATTTGGATTTTGGTCTACTCCCAACCTGGAAATTTTGCCAAACCTCTTCGTCGAAAAGTAGCGTAAGTTTGCATAGCTCCTGCTTTTAACAGCTTAAAGCACAGTCTTCTAGCAGCTTCTATATCAGAATATAGTAACCGCCAGATGACTGGAGCTAGACTACTTTTCCGCTGGTCTTGTCACAATTACGGGCAAGGTATCTTCTGTTTAACGGCTTATTGTTTTTTATTTCTTCCTAGCTAGGTTATTATATTAGGTTGGGCGCCACGTGATTTGTTGCCACGAAAGTTAATTTTATTGCCTTGGTATTTGATCGTGGAATGGAATTTTCTTAAGGTCGATTTTTATGATACGGAGAGTAAGTTAGCCTGTTCTTATCCTCGTTGAATATTTCTGTGTGCCTTTGACTACTCTAGCAGAGCTGAGCAAAACTTCAGCAACTCTTTTTTCGGCGGTCTTGGCTTGAGAGACCTGTTTTTACTTAGATTTTGTAGCTGAAGGATTTAATCAAGCGGCGTATGCTTTTTATCTATTTATTAGGGCAAGACAAAATTTTCACAGGGGTCCCTGACAATTTGACTTTTTTTCTAGCATGAAAATGACTTTAGGAAAACTGAAAATATTTTTTTCAATCAGATTTCATGCAAAAATAAAATGGCTTTTGCTTCCCTGAAAATGACTATGAAAACTGAAATTTTTTTTAAAGTTGCTGAAGATCAAAAAAAATTTAACAGAGGGTTCCTTGCAAAATTGAATTTTTACTGATGAGATCAGGCGATTTGTGAACGTGCGAAATTTTTTGACCAAGTCGTAAGACCAATAATAAAATTGAACAAGGGGTCCTTCAGAAAAAACGTAAAATTCACAATCTCAAACCACTTTTTAAAAAATTTATGGAAAATTTGTTGAAATCCAACAGACCGGACAGCAAGTTGACTTATAACTCGGATCCCACTAGCCTGCCAAAAAGTTCACGCAAGAGTTCAAGACATTTCATAATAGTGATCGATTTATAAAAACCAACAAACATTTTTTTAAGTCGGATTCAAAAAAAATTGTTTGAGCAGTGTATCTTTTTATGCTGAATTTGATTTCATTAAAATGAAAATAAATTTGAAAAATTATTTTCAAACGACCAAGTTGAAAGTTATAAAACTGTTGAGATGAATTTTTTTCTATGTCCTGGTGGACTAACAAACTGTTTTGATGAAAATTACTTTTTTGTAAACATTTTTGGTCGATTCTTAAAACAAAAAATTTCAATAAATTCTGAAACTTGTATGGCAGTCTAGTAAACACCCGGGAAACTTAGAACTAACCAAATTTTGTTAAAGAAAAAAATTTAAAGTGGAGTTCAGCTTTTATTTTAAAACAAATTAAAAATTTTTAATGTAAAATGCGGTTCGAGACCTTTTATTAAAAGCCTAACCTCGCAAATAATTTTAGAAATAATACTCTCTAATAGTCTCGGAGTGTGCAAGTCACTTACTTACCTGTCCTCGGAGATCTCGGAAGAATACGTTCTTTTTAATAACGTTTGATTTTTAATTTTTTGTTAATAGACAGCCTACGTCCGTAGGCCTAATTTGGAATTTCTAAATTTAATAAATAAAAAACAACGTAATGTTTTACAATAAAACCTGATGACGGAAGACTCCTTAAGCCAAAATCCACGAATGATAAAAGCTGTCGAATAAGTGCTTCTAGTTGTCTGCGGTGAATGTTGTAGAAATATTTTATATGTAGTGGACGCCGTCTTCGTATCTTGAATACAAAAAAAATAACCCAGCCTCGGACGTGGAGAAATTTCTTAGTACTTATTTTAAGACTTCTGGGGCCGCTGAGATCTACTTACCTATGAAGTTGCGAACGAAAGACTGCTTTTAGGGCTCAAGACCAGTTGGTGGTAATTAATAGAGTTCACAACCGGTTTAAAATTAATTAGTTTTCGTTCCCGAAGGGAGTGCAAATCTATTTTAATGTAAAAGTTAAAAATTTATACTTTTAAAATTAATTTAATTTTACAACGTTCTCACGTGGCTGCTGGGTGGAGACTTGTCCTAACTTAAAAATTTGGTATTTATAAGGGTGGTGTCATCACCCACTGTGATGTTAACATGATGTCATCCTTTGTTCATTTGTCCTTGCAAATATCCTGCTCAAGGCACGTGCGACTAGCATCGTTTAAAATTTATTTGATAGAATACTGAAACTTAGCTTTTACTATTTTAAAATTTTATAGGGCCTCTCGGGGGCAATCAAATTGTTCAGATCTGTCTGTAATAATTATTGTTTATGAGTTTCTATATGAATTCTGGTCATTTTTATTTATTCGAATATATGGCGACGCCGAGCGTCGATTTTATACTGCGGAGCGATTTTTTTAATGAGAATTAATTTTACTATTTTGGCTTTTAAAAATCGGAGAACTGAGATAAAAAATTGCGGTTTAAAGTTTTGGATATCGTTTTTTTATTCTTTCTAATTTTCTGAAAAAAAAGTGGTGACATTTTGTACTTTGAGCTTTTGTAGTTTTTGTCTCGGGCATTTTTTAAATGTTTCTTATGGCTGTGGGCCTTTTATTTGATCTCGGTGATTTTTTTGATAATTTAATTTTTTCAATTTTGTCCAATTTTTTGTAGAATTTTGGTTCTACAACAGTCTGGTTACCCTCCATTCAACTACTAGCCGCAGAGCCCGTTGCTACATTTTCGTTATCGAGTTCGACCCCGCGTCGATGCTTACGAAGGAGGGATTGTAACCTTTGGTGTAAAGTTAATATTCACGAATTAGATTCAGCAGAACACCAAATACTACATTGTACAACACTAGATGCGCGTTTCGTTAATCAAGTAGGTATCAGTTTCTTGCCAATTTGATTAAAGAAAGGCGCATCGTATGTAGTGTAGTGTAGTGTTATGGTATATTGTGAAAATTAGTTCTAGAGTAGTGGCTTTTGTTGATACAAAAAAAAATTCTCAAATGATAAAGTTTTATTGAGAATCGCACATTGGATAATAGGTGCGTTCTTTCCAACTGATATCTCAGTTAATCGAAGTAGTTATAAAGTTACGGAAGTTAAATCAAATGAAGTTATGCTTTTATTTATACAGGGTAACAGTAAAACAACGTAGATTAGCTAAGATATCAGGTAGAATGTACGCACCTAATGCATGCTCACACATCTATGAGGTGCATGAAATATACTTGGTAAATGGATAATGTTTACATGCTGTTGACAATAGACGGTACAATCTTGTGATCCTGCCCAATCAGTGCCGTTTTTAACGTTCATTTGATTACTTTCATGGAATAAGATTTACAGAGAACAACTACTCAGCAGACAAAAGCCCCGACCTGTGTTGAATTAAACCTGCAAATTTAGTCCACCAGGGTCAGGGGTCGTAGCTCTTGGTACTTGTTTTGCAGATCGCTATCAGTCATTATGACATAAGTGATGTCTGACGGGTAGTAGCACTGACTACACTTATCATTCACTATGTCTACTTTAACGGAGTAGAATAAAAGTAAGTGTGTTTTGCCCAAGTCCCTTGTTCTTTCTAGACAACACAAATGACCAAAAATGTCTGTATTTGCCGTGAAAAGTATTCTTGCGGCAGACGTCTTGTCATTCGAAAACATAAGATCAGATCTCTGAAGTGAAATGGCAGTATTTGGCGATGATGACGTTTTTAATTTATTTCACGTTCAGAACGTATATGACACGCGAACGTTTTTTGTCATTTCTTGTCGACGGACAGTTCTTTCATGACTCCGATAGACATGGAAGTCGCGCCGGCAGAAATACAGTCACTCCATGTATTTCTCAGAATTGGTTGCACATTCCAGAACCTTGTGCCATAAGCAGACGGAGATAACCTTGAATGACTGCTTATTTTTGACAAACCGATGGGTCTTCAATTCCGAGAGCAGTGTAGGCTTCATCCCTGTAAGTATACCGATTATTAGCACGATTATCTTGACCGAGTGCCTTCGGTACAACACTTAAAGCTTGTACAGGATATTACAATAATTGGTGCGTGTTCCCCTGTATTTCAAAGTGATATTTTACTCGGCAGATGACTAAAACTCCGTAACATACCCTGATTTCGTGGTTGAGGAGAATTATGTCAGAATTATTGGCTTGGATATCGCTGACAGTCGGGAGCGAAAAATAATAGTTAAGACACAAATTCTGGTTTTCGACAATGGGCGACAATATCCGCGGGATGTAAGGTAGCATTGGTGTCTGATTTACGCCATACTCAGATAATATAGCACTTGTAGTGCAGCATATATTGGTGGATTTAGTTCGAAGTTGCAAGTAATGGACACTTAATAAGTGCATGAGCAATTCCGGTGCCTGAGGATAGGGCATGCGGTTGATATTAGGAACCTTTACATCAATATGACAAAGGTTTCGAAGACTACATCCTCTCAGGCCACAATAAATCCGTCGGATTCCGACTTAAGCTCGGCTGACCTTGAAAAGACCTGCTGATAAAACTAGTGTCTGTATCGTACTAAGGTTTATCGAATTGCTGCCTGTTCAGCAGCAACGAATCTGGCTGTCGGGTGACTTGGCCGATGTTCAGTGAGATATTCTACATCAGCACCCCACATCGCATGGTGTCCAATACGAGACAGAATTTTTCTGTGATACGATTTGCTGGCTAGAACAATTAATTGTGATTAACAATCCTGTACTTACTCGTGAAGTTGCATGATATTTTACGAACCACAGAGAGGATCCGAGCTCCTGAGGATATTACATGTTCCATACTCAGTACTACCCTGCTCAGCGTACACTACAGAAGTCCTCGGCTTCCACGTTGACGGGACAGGTACGTAAACACGAGAAATGGACGATATAGGATGAACGGTCTTGTGAATATGTATCATTTTGCGGGCATTTCTGCCTAATTGGTGTAGTTCATCAACTATCCACTTCACTCCTCCAAAGGAGTAGAACCGAAACGGCAAGCATGTTCATTGTAGGCATCTCGTTCTTTCCAGAAAGTTTCGACAACCAACACTTTCGAAGTAGGTGTATGTAATTGCTACAAAGAGAATCCTTCTTTGTTTTTTGTCCTGGATGTGACGCTGTTGTATTTCCAATTCTCAGGTATGATACGTCTATCCCGCATCAAGACGTTGAAGGCTTTTGTCTGCTTGGTGCGCATCTTTAGAGAATTTTCCGCACATTTTATTATTAGTTTTCTCATAATGTTCATTATAATGGAAAAATGTCGTAAAATTAATTTAAAACCCAATCTTTAAATTGTATGTAATTTACAATCATTATCATCTTTTTATATTTCTCATATATTTATGTATTTTACAAGATTTTTCTTCTCATCGCAGATGCGCAAAGCGCAATATCAATTTTTAACGCTCTTGAACATGAAACCGAGTTTTTATATTTTTAATTAACTCTCATCTGTATTCAAAGCTAATGCAATACAGAATACCATCAAAATTCTCATTAAAGGGCCTGTCATAACATTTTATTTAACATAAAACATAATTAGGACTGACGATAAAAAATAAGGGAGTTAATTTTATCGTGAAATGGTCCATAATGTATGGCTATATGTCATTTTAATGCCCTATGTGGCTAGGTTTAATTCATAATATAAACAAATTTTATTGATATTTAGGAGAAGAGCCCTGGTTTTATTAGAGTTTTTATCACATATAGGACCTCGAATTATTTATTTTACAAGGGTGCGAAATTATTATCAACGACAAGCCCTTTATATTAGGTACATATACCTGTAAAAGTAACGTCCTGCCCGACAAAACAATTTTTAATTTTACGGAAAGGGAAACCTGCACTTCTTTGTGCTCCATAAGATTAGTTTATCCAATTATTAACTTTATCAAATACTAACTATTCTGAAGTGGTTTACAGTTGTTACGCCACTGGACTGATTCCGGGATGTGCCTAGAGATGGCGTTACCAGTATTAAAACTTAAATTAAATAGCCATGTTAGTCTAGTTTTCTAAAGACGGAAAGAGAATTGTACGAGAAAGGCCGGGAATATTCAAGAAAGTGCTCGACCATACATATGGATAGATATATAAGACACACGGTCGGTCGAGGAGCTCAGTCTTGATTTGGAATTGTGCGAGTGAAAAATTGATAAGTTCGAGACTAAAGTAGTGTTCAATTATTGTAATTATAGTTCAGCCTTTCATTAAGTTATTAATTAGTTAATGAAGTAATGAGTAAGTGTTACCAGGAACTTCAATCAACAAACCCACGGTTTGAGGTGTTTGTGTGGATAGCCAACATGTAACACAGTATATTAGAAAATCTAAAGTTTTTACAAAGTGGGCATTATATTTGCAGCAGTACATTAAATATTTGATAGTAATTCAAATTATAATTATTACTACAACCTGATTTTATTATAATATGTAAGCAAGTTATTTCGCTGAGGTGTTAAATATTTTTATATTCTACATTTATTAAATTAAATAAAATATGCAGAATTGATTAGAAGTCACAAAATATCAAATTGAATACAGAGTAGTGAATAAATAAATATAGTTTAAAAAAAACTAAAAAACACGCTTTTAAAGCACATCAAACTAAAAAGTGAAAAATAATAATTAATATAAACTGAAAACAATAATGAACGAAAAATACTAGTATTATTGTGAAAAAAGCGTGGGTTGCTCGATATACGAAAAAATATGGCACAAAGCGCCCCACGCTTTTTTCACAATAATACTAGTATTTTTCGTTCATTATTGTTTTCAGTTTATATTAATAATTATTTTTCACTTTTTAGTTTGATGTGCTTTAAAAGCGTGTTCTTTAGTTTTTTTAAACTATATTTATTTTTCACTTTTTAGTTTGATGTGCTATGAAAGCGTGTTTTTGTAGTTTTTTTAAACTATATTTATATTGCTTATTGATGCTGATATTATAACATATTACGATCCAACAGATATTTCTGAAAAAAAAAATTTTTTTTATTTCAGCCATGGAATTTGAACTCACGCCCAAGGAATCCGTCGTTTCGCGTCGACTAAGACTTGCCCGCTCTGCCAACGACCGACTTGACAATCACGGAATATACTTACAATATTAAGCCTCTTGCTCTCACGCAGAGGATACGTGAGGAAAGGACTGGCGATCCTGATCAGGATAATGATATAAACTTATCAAATTATTGTATTGTTACCGGTTCTTCGTAAGTGTACAAAGTTTCAATTAAATCTGTCCGTTTAAAGTGGGTCAAAATCGAGTCCAAAGAGTCGGTTACAAACAAACAAGCAAACAAACATACAAGTGAAGCTAATAAAAGCGTGTTAAAAACTATACGAATGAGAAGTATCCGAATACTAAATTAATTATTTTGTCTCCAAGATATCAGATTTCATTAATTAATAAGGTAATCGGTGTATTCGAGAACAGCACATCTGATGAAAAGTAAATTGTGTAGGAGAAGCAAAAAACAAAATAACTACACATTTTCTCCTTTTTCGCATATATACCTAATTCTTTTTAACAAAATACTTTTTTTTCTCTTTAGATCAGTAACAAACTACTTATTTAATGATAGTATTATTTTGTTATTATCAATAATGTTAAAGGAACAAAAATAATTTATTCTTTCAGAACCTACTTACTCATTAATAGAGGTGGGTAGCTCTAACATCATATTAAAGACATCATTTTCGTCTGTGGCACGTACTAACAAAAAATTCATATTTATTATTTTCTTGTAGTTTGCTAAATTTTGTTGTTCAGATCAATTAAATTTAATTCAAAACAATTTGATAACAATTAAGATACACAACAATGTATATGGCACTCGCCGGACACACAAATTCATATTCAAATTAAAAAATATTTATTTTACATTTAAAAATGAACAGTCCCACGCCGGATACCCGATCCGTTGTCGACCTAGCGTCCCCGATTATGGGAGCGACGGGGCAATTGTTAGGTCGGGCGGAGCGGGGTCGGTCCGGTCTTAAAAATAACAATAAACAATAAATACACCACCTAAATTAATAATTTAATTTTTTTAATAACATCAATGACAGAATTAGCGACGCATGCAAAAGCATGCGTCGCTAACGAAAAATTTTAAAACAATACTGAAAAAAGGGGTAGTTTAAATTGTTACATATAAATTTTGAATTTAGGTAGGTGAGCCAAATTATCACAGTAGAAAAGCTCGTCGCCAAACAACACTGAGATAGAGAGCGAGAATGTCCGGACACCCGGCCCATTGCCGACCTAGCATCGCCCCGTATGGCGCTTATAGCGACGATACGACAGGGCAATTGTTAGGTCGGACAGAGCGGGGCCGGTTCGGACTTAAAACTAAACAGTAACAAAGAATACAACTTCTAAAATAAATTTAAATTGTGTAATATGTAATTGTAACAGAGAAATCAATGGAAAACTTTAACACAATACAAAAAATAGTAAATGGTATAAAACTAGTGTAAATAAATTTTGAATTTTGAGTATACTTCGACGAGCCAAACTGTCACAGCAAAAACTCGCCTTCAAATAATACCAAATTCGAGGACTATGAGGTTTCGATAAATTAAAATCGTGCGAATGTAATACATCAATAATCTATAAAATCAGAATTACAACATTTTCACACAAAACTGGTTGTAACTTAAAATCATTGGTTCGTTCTGCAACAAGTCTCCTATGTTATTACCGAATCTTGGCATGTTTATTTCAACACGTTGATGTAAATTTATTTAGAACAATCGACTGTACTATACATTGTGAGGAATCGGAAACGGAATTATTTGATTCAATCATTTTCTATTGACTAATTAATACAATAAATACATAAGAATGCAAATAACGATTGATATACAGTGCGTTCACAATGAAAGGAATAAATTCAATATAATCTGAACAACGCAATTTTGCAAAAAACGCTCGGACACGTCGATTTTCAAATTTGAATTGGCACATTTTGACACATACGGTAAGTCAATGTCAGTGAAATCAACTTTGTTATTTTAAATGTAACACCCTGTATTTTTGTACGGATTTGTATTGGCGATAAAAAGATGTTTCCAAAGATGTAGTAAGCAGGATTTTTTATTATGAATACTTTTTTTACTATTTATAAAAAACTTGATATACCGACTTCCTGCACTAACATGATTTTTAAGTTGTCAAAAGTAATTGAAGTTTCCAATATCAGGTGTCTGTAATTTCAAGTGTCAGTTATATATCACAAAAATGAATTTAAAGGAAACATAGCGAATTCAGGTGTTTGTGATGTTTGGTTTTGGTGATAGAGTTCGTACTCAATAGCAGGTATGTAACTTATTTAATGAAAGTCATCCTGACCGTCCACCAATTAGCCCATCATGTGCGAGTAAAATTGGAAAAAAAATTAGAGAGTTTCGCTACGTTAGAGATTTACTAAAGGCCAACCAAAAAAGATACTTGAAGGTAAATGTCCATTACACGTTTGAGGGAATCCCCATGTGACGGTTAGGGAACTCTCACGAAACTATGATTTGGAAACGGTATCCGTATCAAAAATTCTTCGAGCAGGTAAATATCATCCGTATGAAGTACAAAAGTACAATTGATGCATGAATTGTCAGAAGACTACTTTGATCGAAGAATTCAATTCTGCAAACAAATATATGGAATGTATAATGAAAATTCAAATAATACAACAAATTCTTTTTCCTGATGAGACTACTTTATGTTTAAGTGGTCACGTAAATAGACAAAATTGCAGATACTGGGCGACAGAGAATCCGCATTGGATGCAAGAGGTCCATACAAAATCCTCAGAAAATATTGGGCCGTATTTCTTTGAAGGAGCACTAAATGGAGAACGATATTTGCAATTTCTTCAATTGGCACTCATTCCTACTTTAGCTGTTCAGTTTACCAACCCACAGGACCCTGACGTATTAAATGATATGATTTGGTTTCAACAAGACGGAGCACTTTCACAGTAGACAATCGCTGTTCGTCAATTTCTACGTGCAACCTTCCCCTATAGATGGATTGGTAGAAGAGAACCTATTGAGTGGCCGCCAAGGTCACCTGATATAACACCTTTAGATTTTTTCTTGTGGGGTTATTTAAAATTCAACGTCTATGTGAATCAACCTAACAATCTTAATGAATTAAAATAAAGAATACACCAGGAAATCCGATTAATCTCACAAGAAATGATTCACAATGTTCACGAGAAATAATTATTCAAATTCAAAAATGTATTGAAATAAACGGGCAACACATTGAACATGTAATAACTTAGAAACATTTTTAGAAATATTATTGAAGCAAGATAGTATCTCAAGTTTAAAAAAGTAATCATAATAAAAATCTGTTTATTACATCTTTGGAAACATCTTTTTTATCGTCTATCGAAATCCGTAAACAAATACAGGGTGTTACATTTAAAATAACAGTTCAACAACCGGAAGTGTCATTGATTTGCCGTATGTCTCAAAATGTGCCAATTTAAATGTGAAAATCGATGTCTTCGAGCGTTTTTTTGCAAAATCAGGTGGTTCAGATTTTATTGAATTTATTCCTTTCATTGTGAACGCACTGTATAAGCCATAAACTTTTCCACTAATACAGATACACGTTCAGAAAATTTACGATTTGGGTTCTTTATGTGTTAAAGCATGTGGTGTTACTTCACCACTCTATAAAATTTGATGTTTAGGAGGAACAGCAGCATGTGTTTGTATACAAATATTGTCTATTACCTTTCCACTCCACGTACACATGCTGATATTAGCTGGAGAGTGTTATTGCACCCAAATAAAAAAATTTGCCGAACCTGTATATGACATCTATCTACTAACCTAGTCGAAAAGAAGATATGTTCCGCAAATGAGTCCTTTTCGCACTGATACATGAAAGCTCTGAGCACAAGCTCCTGACCCTCATAATAATTCTATTTCAGTTAGAATACCTTGGCCAGTTAATTCAAGTTTTAGTATCAGTAACGACATCTCTGGACACATTATGGAACTATTACTATCGATATGCATAACAATATTTTCTCTTTTTCACGGTATATAAAAATACATATCTGTTTACATGTTTACATAGAAGCACTGAAAACAAAACTTTTTCTCTCCAGGATTTTTATTATTTAATGTGAAGTATGTACCACCAATAGACAAACACCTGTGCCAAGTATGAAAATTGTGCGTCAAAGCCTTTTGGATTTATTATTAATGAAAATATATGTTTGCTCTTAAACATTTAAGAAGCTAAGTATAACTCCGCAGGAATGAAACTTTGGACCAAGGTAAGTTTGATTCAATCGTCTTTTGTACTTCTAGATTGACCTGTTGTGTTACTTAATTTAAAAATACCCTGTAGAACACAATTATGCATAAAAACAGAAATCGCAAAATAGTGCCTTGTGCTTGTAAGGAAGGAAATATGAATAAAATTGTGAACATAAATTTAAGTAGTAATGCCTTTTACTAAGAGATCTAGATGGCATCTCCCCAGCAACGTTTCAAGAACTCTTAAAGGCCTCCAGCATATATGGAAATATAGGCCCCATTATTTTTTACAACAAATAACAGAAATTGCAGTTTACTCAAATAATAGTCAAATAATATGGATACGTGATGTAGAACAACGTAAGCACAAAAAATCTCGATTTTGACTCCATCGTACAGGGGACCAAATGCTTAATTTATTTGAACACAAGTCCCTTAGAGTGTTTACCGAAAATCAACATATGTCTTAAAAATAAAGGAAGAGCACCCCATAACGAATGCTATTACGAGTATTTGAGCGAAGTATCATTGGTAAGGAAATCATAAAATTGTTGTCAGTCCTCTAGATTCTAACAATGTTGAGTGGTTCCTCGCGTTCAGTTCTATCACAAGGTTTTTTGTTGGGAAATTCTATTTTATTATACATTCTTGATGTGTGTTTATGTTATTTATACTTTAAGGTCTTCCATTGTTTTTAGTGTTGTTTAGATTGCGGAAGCGAATGATCAAATATAACGTAATTTTTTTTCTGACAATAAAAACATTTTTAGCTCTGTACGGGGTGTCCAGTATATCGTTCCTTGGGCTCTAGCGCCCTCAGAGTAAGCCGTTGAAAAAATTTTATATGATTTTCTACACAGTTTTCGAAAACATTTTTAAAATTAACCTTACACATTTTTTAAAACTGAAGCTACTCCTCAAGGTGGATACAATTGCATAACATATCCTACTATATTTATTCAATTGTTTGCGAAATATGCTTAATTAAAACATATAAAATCTGCGCCAGCTTGATTATTTCATTATAATGTTACAGGTTTACATGATTACCTAATTAAATATACACACACCCACGCACGCACGCACGCATGCACGCACGCACGCACGCACGCACGCACACAGACACACAAAACAAAAAATGTAGGAATGTATACATAAAAAATAATATCTGCACATGTATATGTATCAAGGAGAAAAACTTTTCTAGGAATGTTGATATAGATGAAAACGTATTGCGTATTTAAAACCTAAATTGGGCATGGTCTTAACATTTACGGGTATATTATTATAAAGGTGGCATCCTGTGAACGTAAGCGATTTTTTAAAATAATTTGTTGTAAATTTGGGTTTATATAATATATCGATATAGGGAAAGTACGTACCAGAATATTTTGAAAATTTAGGGAGCTACTAAAGGCAGTGTGGCCAATCAAACTAAAATAATTACAAGCATCTGGCACTTCCGCTTATACCGGAAGTCGATACCAACTTGCTTATTATAAATGGAACACCCTATATATTTTAAGGTTTTCGAAAAGAGCATAATAATTCTGAGTCAAAAACATCTAGGATACCCTATGCCTAAACCCAGCTGTTTCAGAGATATTTGACATTTAAACAAATTTTGACAGGTGTAATGGTTTACAATAAGCTTTATAACTTTCTTCGTGTAAAAGATACTTATTTGCTTTTTGGCATGCTGAAAGACCATAAGGTGTGCTACGCTCTGCAGTTTCAAGAAATTCAATAATAGTATACCATGTGTTCCATATTTGATGTTACATTTTGTAAATTTCAAACCGCGAAAACTTGCTTAAGTCAAATGGAACACCCTGTATTTTTTTACACCAAGTTATGTATAATTAAATTTCTTTTTTTCTGATATAAGCATTGTGTGGGTTTAAGTTACAAGACTTTTTAGTAAAAATTGTATCAAATTAGCCATGATTAGAAACAATCAGTAATGTCAGTCATTCTCTTATGTCAAAAATGCCTCCGCGTTTAAATTACACCTACGAAGACTTTTTGAATTTGTTTATTATTTATGGAGAATGTGATAAAGTAATATCAAGAACTTGTAGAATATTTGTTACTAGATATCCACAAAAACGGAAAATAACACTAAACATTGTAACATGCCTATTAATTAGATTGAAGACACTTTGCATAAACTAAAGCAGGTAAGATAAAATCAACTAAAAACATGATTCAATTTTAGTTTAATAATTATTCAAAATTCCGCCCTCGAACCTCCACAAATTTTCGCACCTTCGGATTAGTTCTTCATGGGTAGCTCTTCTAATTGAATCCTGTGATAAGTTTTGAAATGCATTTCTTACACACTGCATACAATTTTCAATAGTTGTTAATGGGCTCTCATAAACTTTATTTTTAATAGTTCCCCTAATAAAATAATGTAAAATAGATAAATCGGGCGGGCGAGGAGGTCATAGGAAAGGTCCATCATTGGCGATCCATCGATGGTAACAAGTTTCTTGTAAAAAATTATTTATCAAATAGGCGTTATGTGGGTGAGCATCATCGTGCTGATAAAAAATGTTTCCATGTTCGGCGAGAGGTAAATTTTCTAAACAGTAATTATTTTTAAAATATTTAGATACCTTTCACCTAAAAAAAAACAGAAACAAAAAAATTGATTATACGTATTAGCTGAAGAAGAAATCTTTATAACTTACTGTTTCAATTTTCCTGATAAAATTCTAATGCCACCACTCTATCGTTTCTTATGGCACAGTAAACATTAAACTGCCAACTTTCTTGAAAATTTCACTGCCTGAACACATGAGGATTAGAGTCACTCCAATAATGCGAATTGTGTCGATTAAAAAGTCCATTTTTGGTAAATTTAGCTTCATCTGACCATATAATATTTCCCAAATAAGAATAGTCGCCTATGGACCTTATTAGAATAAATTCACAAAAATGTTCTCTTCTTAGGAAATCTGTTTCTTTTAATGGTTGAACTATTTGGAACGAAAACGGGTGAAATTTATATTTAATTAAGATTCTGTGAACTGAATCCTTGCATAGTCTCGATTCCAGAGCAGCTTGCCTTAATAGCATCATTGGAAATGCATGAAAATATCCCAGAATTGCTATTTCTACGCTTTTGTCATCATCAATAGGCTTCCGCTTTTGAATTATTGCTTTGACAGAGCCATAGTTTTTAAAATTATCCAGTAGGCGTTTTACAGTATTTGGTGACGGCTTCCGTTTTTGTGGATATCGAGTAGCAAATGTACTACAAGTTCTTGATATTACTTTATCACATTCTCCATAAATAATAAACAAATTCAAAATGTCTTCGTGGGTGTAATTTAAACGCGGCGGCATTTTTTGGCATTGCTAATTGTTTCCAATCATGGCTAATTTGATTACATTTTTACTAAAAATTCTTAAATTTCTAAGAAAATCGCAAATATTTCATAAAGTTTTAACTTAAACCCCCACAATGTTTGTTTACATCAGAAAAGAAAGGAATTTAATTATACATAACTTGATGTAATTTGGCTACAAAATTTTTTTTTTAATCCAACAGGAGGGTTCAGGTGAGTTTCTTGGTTGATGTTTTTCCCTAAAAAGGGATACTGAAACTATATAAAAAGGATCAGTAGAGTCTTTTTTGTAAGATGAGCCGTCTTGGGTGTAAATAGGGTTTCAGGGTGTGTTAAAATAGTGAAAACGGCACTATCATGCGTTTAACTTAAATTTAATCATAATAAATTCAAAATCTTCCAAAAAGGAAGATATAATCAAACATTGTCATTAGAGATTTAAACCGTTTGTCTGAACTTCTTTTAAATATTAAAAAATTTTTTGCAAAAATCAACACACGAAGCAGACAAAGACAATACTTCCTTTGAGCTTTCCGTCCCAAAATTGGTTCAAGAATCATCTGAATTTTCTCGAAGCCAACAAATTTTTGACCTGGAAGAATAATATTTGAAACAACTATTAAATAAATAAATTTTATGTCTATTTTTAGTTTTCTGGTAATAAATATTTATCTACTCTTTCGAGTAAATATGGAAAGAAACTGTGTAAGTAATATTCAAATATCTAGTTATCGGATGAAGTAAAATAAACGTATTCAGGGCCGTTCCTAGGGTAATGACCGCCTTTGTTTGCTATAGAAAGTTCGTCCCCTGCACACTAAAAAATAAAAAAAACTGTTAATATAAATTATTTACTTTTTGCTTAAAAGTAAATAATATTTGATAGTGTTTCTGGGGATTTTCGGTCAGATATACAAGTGATTTTTTTGCCTAGCGTTTCGGTTTATTATAACATTTTTTAAAACACAGTTTCATGTGGTTAAATTACATTATGTATTAGTATAGATATTTATATTAAAGTTTATTACATATTGATGTAATTTGTTTGTTTCTTTTAATGCAACTGGTCTATTTTATAAGGTATTTTAGGTTCTTAAAGTTTCATGCATGTTACAGAGATAACGCATGATTTGTATATATATAAAAGTGGGTGTTATTGCTTAAATAGTGTGAGTATACAGTGTGTCCGTAAAGTATGGAATAAATTCATTATTTCTTAAACCAAAAATATTTAGGAAATATCCTCAGACACGCCTATTTTTAATTTCAATTGCGCACATTATCCTTAATTTTTTTTTGGGTTATGACGTTATCACTGTTTTCATAATGACGTTACTGATATTTCTTTTACATATATTTCTCCATTTTTGAACTCTGCTTCAAGAGCTGATTTTAAATTTGTATCACAATTAGGGTCCAAAATTGATGTTAGAAGATACGAAGATTAAAAAAAAATATTTTCTACCTTTTAGTAATACTTTAATTAAATTATTATCATACTTTTGCAGATTTTTCAATTTTCACCCCTGCGCCCCCTACGTGGGGATATTTGCAAAAGTAACGGTGGAATATTGTATTGTCATCCGACCTTAGTAACTGTGCAAAATTTTATCAATTGGTTATGTCAGGAAGTGTGTTAAATGAAGGATGTAAGATTTGAAGACAAATATTCTTACATTGTGAGTTAAAGAAAAGCAAGTAAAAATATCTGATGTGGCCAGCACATAACTTTCTTATACCAGTACATATTATCCTGATCTAACAAAATCATTCTATTTAATTCTTCACTTACCTCAATTAAATTTTAATAGCGTACCATGAAATGTTTCATTAAATTTTTTAAATAATTAATTATCAGTGTCATCGACACTGTCAATAATAATTCATGTCATATATTTTAATAATTTTTTGTTATTGACATTGACATTATTGTAACTAAATCAGATCTTTCAAATATCAAACAGTTAAATTTATCCTAACCCCATTTTATGAAGCCAAATGTGTAAAATATTCCAGTTTACATCAGCTTTATTTAAATACTTGGAAAACATATTTTATTCGCTTGATATAGTAGACATGATTTATAATCGTTCATCAAGAATATATTTTTTTGTAAAGTCAAATACAAAAAGGTTTGGGTCCCTCTTTCAGAGGGCCAATTTTGCTCATCACCGAATTTTTTATTGTCTTTGGCGTTTAGAACAAGTGTACCAAATTTGAAAGCTATATTTCAAAAACTGTGGCTGCTATCGCGATACTACAGACATGCGGACAGGTTTTTTTTTCATAAAGTTATGTTTTTTCATTTTAATTCGTCGAGATTCGTCCAGAAATGCAATAAATTTTTTTTTTTTTTTTCCCGAAATTTTACCTTTTTTCTTTCATTCATTATGTCTCTTCTGGTGGTAGCGCATTCACCAAATTTAATGCGTCACCTAAAATGTTGTTGACAATCTTAACGGCCAAATTTGAAAGGTCTCCCATTAGTATTTTTTGAGTTATCGCGGTGACACCCACACGCACTCACGCACGCACGAGCACACACACACGCACCGACAGACATCATTCGGAAAATAGTCAGAATGGATTTAGAAAGGTTCAAATCGTATAAATCAATCAAAATTTCGATGTCGAAAAAAATCACGATTACTACTTTCTTAGATATGAGAAAGTAAAAAGATGGGCAATGGTGCCCCTCTTTTGATAAAAAACATTATTTTCTCCGATGAATGCATTTTCAAATTGAATGGTGATGTGAGCAAGGGAAAACCCTCTATGGATGCGAGAGCAGCACACACAGTATCCACAAAAGGTAAATGTGTGAGCGGGAATTGTAAGAAATAGAATCATTGGACCCTATTTTTTTGATGAAACCGTAAACGGTCTGGCATATAGCAAATTTTTAATGGGCTGTCTCATCCCAACGTTATTAAATTTATTCCCCAGTGGAATTATTCCTGGAAATGTTGACGATAGTCTGTGGTATCAGTAGAATGGTGCGCCTTCCCATTATGCAGCAGACGTTGGAAGGTATCTTGACCAAATATTTCTGAACAGTTGGACTGGTGAACGTAGACTCATCGAATGGCCAACCAAGGTCACCAGACCTCAATCTATTAGAGTATCTTCTAAAAAACTTAGTTCATAATTCTAAACCGGAAAACATTGTTGAGTTAAAAGAGAGAATTAGAACAGAAATAAACAACATTTCTCAGGAAACTATAAATAAGGTTCAGCAACAATTTATTCATCGTTTGGGTACTTTCAGCTACAACAAGGAGTACAATTCGAACATTTACTTTAAATTGTTTTTATTATTAACTAATCGATTTGTTCAAACAAAATATGAAAAATTAGTTAATTCTTACATTCCAAATGGCTGCATCTTTCAACTTATCAATTTTGGACCTTAAGTGTGATACCTTTTTGGAAACAGCTGTTGATTCAATGGAATACAAAAATGGAGAAATATACAGGGTGTTCCATTTAAAAAATACATCTATGACGTCATAACGGAAACGGTGCTGACGTTATAACCAAAAAAAATGAAATAAAATAAAGGATAAGGTGCGCAATTGAAATTACAAACCGACGCGACGCGTCGTATCCGGATATTTTCTAAATATCTTTGGTTTAAGAAATAATGAATTTATTCCATACTTTACGGACACACTGTATGATAAAGATATTTTATTTTAAAAAGTATTATAATTTGACATCGGCAAGATGTAAAAATTGAATTTTTGTTGTATTTAATTTAGCAGGTTAAAATAGGTTTCGCTTAAATTTTCTATATCTGTGCTGTTGTTTATTACGTTGGCATGTCTTTTTATTTGTAACATTTCGTGTATACTTTTTGTGTGTGTTCTTTTCTAAAACTTTTTCTAAAATTTGTATATTGTTAAAGTTAAAGCAGTGGTTTTGTTATGTGGCATGTTTGGCGAGTGCTGTCGTGGTTATGCCGTATTTGTGTGTGTATAATCTTTTATACAGATATTGTTTTGATTGGCCTATATATGTAAAAACTGTTACAGTCGTTGCAGTTTATCTTATATAGAGGATATTTCAACGATTTCACGACAAACCTCGAGGGGTGATTCCTCTCTTCAAAAAAAGCAAAAAATAATTTTTTTTATTAAAATGCTTCATAAGCACTCTGCGATGCTTTGAAAGTATAACGTTAAACAGACTTTTTAGATAATTACTCAGTGCTAGTTGAAAGTACCGACCTCGACCTCAAACTTGGGAAAATTGTTTTCATAGTACACGAAAAGTTTCATCACAGTGCCGTCGAAATTAGAGCGAGTTGGGGTGATAGAATCTTACATAGAAAAGTTATTTGTAGCCGAACTTTTTTTTTTGTTGATTTGGATTCACCATATTTAACCAAAACTTTTGCCCCCCTTCTATTTTTTTTGTACATCGTACCATTTATAAAATTAGAAAATCAGAATGTCGTGAGCACCGTTAGCAGCGAATCTCGTTTATGAGTATTTGAGTTGTCTTTGTAAACGTAATTCATCATGTATATTAATTAATCGAAAGAGTTTTTACTAAATTCTAACAAAACAAAAATCCATCACCCCAACCTGCCCTAAGTCCGACACCACTGGTTAGTTAGTTTCATTGTATTCTTGTTCTTGTTTTGCGTATTCTTTTTTTTTATTATTTGTTCACAAAAATGTTTAGGGTAGAAATTTGCCTCTAGAACTTTTTAGGTTTTTTATTCGGAGGTTATTCGGTCTATATTTTGTATGTGAATGTTGGTTGAATGGCATGATCTTAACCCATTCCTGCCCACGGGGTCGGTAACGACCCATTTTAGATTTTGTTTACAAATTTACATTCGCGAAGAGAGTTGGTTAGAAAATCAGTGCTTTATATTTGATAATTTATCTTGGCAAAACATGGATTCACATAAAGAATGGTAAGTCAATAACTATTTTATATTTTCACAATTTTATATAGTTTTTACATAAATAAGGCATGTATGTAAAATATACAGCTGTTTTTAGATGAATGCAGATGCAAAATAATTTTGTAATATAACCTCAATTATTTATGGGTCGTTAACGACCCCTTGGGTTTACCATAGTCTTTTCAGAATATATATATTTTTTTTAGGAAACGCCCGCTTACTGCAGCCGAACTAATAGAAGAAATTGAGAATATTGATGACGACGATGTTGTTCCTGATGGAATCGTTATAATGCCACCCGATGATTTTGGTTATAACACAGATTGTGACTCTGGAGATGAGGAGTGCAACAATCCAGATAACCTAAATTATAGACAATTAGCTGCTGAAGCTGAATTTTATTTCAAAGATGATAATATAGAAGCTGAGGATTCATCTGGTGAAGATTCCGATGATAATATACCCCTTGCCACGTTAGCAGAGAGATACTGGTGCTCGCCTCAGAATAGAAAATATATAAAAACGCAGTGTATAGAGAATACTGATCTTGTTAAAGATGCAGAACAAAATAGTTTTCACTTGCCTCCACCCCTTTTACTCGGCTCAGAAAGTTCCCCACTTCAGTTTTTTGAGTTAATGCTAACACCATAAATTGTCGAGAATCTTGTAAAATACACAGTCAATTATGCTGCAAGGGAGAAAATAAATCCGGTTTCGAGTTGTCCACTAATGAAATGTATGTTTTCGTTGGTATCCTCCTTTTGAGTGGATATGTTCCATTGCCTAGAAGAGGGATATTTTGGGAGGACAGTGATGATGTACATAATATCCTCGTAACAGGCTCAATGAGACGTAACCGCTTTGAGGAAATATCTAGTGTTCTCCATACAGCAGATAACGACGAGCTTACCGAAAATGATAAATATGGAAAGGTACGTCCTTTTATAGAAGACCTCAATGTACAGTTTCTCAAATATGCACCAATTGAATCTGAGGTCGCTGTCGATGAATCCATGATACCCTATTACGGGCGTCATGGATGCAAGCAGTTTATTAGAGGTAAACCCATACGTTTTGGGTATAAAGCATGGGTTGCAGCGTTGAAATTTGGTTACCGCTTACAGTTTGACCTCTATCAGGGTCGAAAAGTAAAGGTAGAAAAAACAAATATTGGCCTAGGTGAATCTGTGATACTCTATTTTGCAGATATTTTACAAAAGAATTACCCAGATCTAAATTTTTCTTTTTTATTTCGACAATTTCTTCACGTCAGCGAAATTAGTTCGAACTCTGTTGGCAAGAAAAATTAGAGCCACCGGAACTGTAAGAGAGGGTCGGATGGACAAATGTCCTTTGCGAGCAAATGCAATAATGAAGAAGATGGACCGAGGAGCAACGTACTATGCAGTTAGTGACCAAAATGATACAGTTTGTGTTCGGTGGAATGACAACAGTGTCGTCACAATCCTTTCAAATGAATATGGGGTGAATCCGCTGCAAAAAATGCGTTCGGTATTCTGCAAAAGAAAGGAAGAAGATAGAAATTCCCCAACCTAATGTTATAAAACGTTACAACCAGTATATGGGTGGCGTTGATCAGTTAGACAATAATGTTTCAAATTACAGAATTGCCTTCAGAGGAAAAAAGTGGTATACACCCATAATTTACTGGTTATTTGATTTATGTGTGACGATTGCATGGAGCTTAGCACGTTTTTATGGTGTCAAAAAAAGACAATTTGGAGTTTAGGCGCGATGTTGTAAGAGCCCTGTTGACCAAATACGGCAACAAAAGTACTGTGGTTGGAAGAAAACGGGCAGCTATAATACACCCTTCTATTGCCACAGGACGACACCTCATTATAACTGGGCAGCCCCGACGATGATGTCAATTGTGCAAAAACAAAACGACTAAAAAGAGTGAAGCATGTGATGTGCCGCTCCATGATAAATATTTTACTACATTTCATTCTTAACTTAAATGTATTTGACATATATTGAATAAATACTTTATATATAATTGTTTGATTCATTATTTTATAACTAATATTTCATTATGTAAAGTATTCCTGGAATTAGCTCAGAAACCCACGGGGTCGTTAACGACCCACTACATATTCAGGAAATTATAGCGATAAGAATTTTTTTAACAATTTTCTAGTGTTGTTACATATAAAATAACTCACTACTGAAAGTATTACAACAATCCGAGATATAAAATTAATCCGGGCAGGAATGGGCTTATGAGTATTTGAGTTGTCTTTGTAAACGTAATTCATCATGTATATTAATTAATCGAAAGAGTTTTTACTAAATTCTAACAAAACAAAAATCCATCATCCCAACCTGCCCTAAGTCCGACACCACTGGTTAGTTAGTTTCATTGTATTCTTGTTCTTGTTTTGCGTATTCTTTTTTTTTATTATTTGTTCACAAAAATGTTTAGGGTAGAAATTTGCCTCTAGAACTTTTTAGATTTTTTATTCGGGGGTTATTCGGTCTATATTTTGGATGTGAATGTTGGTTGAATGGCATGATCTTAAGGCTGTTGACGACGCTTTTTTTGTTGTTGTTTGATGTGCAAGATTTAAAGTTTAAATATCTTTGCGACCAAACTTCTTTCGGATACCAGTTAGTTTCAATAATACTGTCGTTGTTATATTTGACTGTTACATCTAACAAATGTATGCTATTATTGTCTATTATTTTCTATGAGAAGAAAAATGTATGCTATTGTTTTGTTCTATTTCCGTATTCAACTATAATCATGAGTGGTAATTATTGAAGATATTAACTGCATATTTTATTTTTATCCTTATAAACAAATATTTTCTAATAAATAACGAAAATTTTGAAACAACACGAAGTAATAGAAAGTTCGAAAATCAAATCAAACACAATTTGTGTGATTTAAGGTAATAATATTATCTCATAATATCATAGGTGACTAGGACCAAGACTGAAGATAACTTCTCTAGAAAATTTAACTGATAATTCAAATTTTTTTAAGTTAGACATTTTTTCAATTAAGAAAACGATTTTATAGAGTCGCGATGACTTACCTGGACACTGTAAGTGTATATTTTTAACACTATTCGTATAGGAAACAACAGCTATAAAACAAACAAAAATCTAAGTACAATTTACCGTTTTTGAGGAATACGTTAAGGGATGGGCCAATCTTTGATGACCCCGTACATACATTGTTTAAAGCGACCTATTTTGCCTAAATATGAAATATTTTAGTACCCTATCAAAAGCTGCTCGGTTGACAGATCTAAAGTAATTATCTTTAAATTAATGCAATAAAATACACATACACAGAAATAAACTACCATATTCTCCAATTCAACTTCTAAGCATCATCCCAAATCCAAACGTAGCTATTTCAAACACGTATCACCAATCAACGATAAAAAATCACATTCTACCCCCATTCCCAAAAGAATATCACGTAAATCACAAATCCAAATTTAGAATAACACTAATATAAACGTTACACATCGGAAATTAGCGCGACGATTTCAAATCGGACACACTCAAATGTTAACGAGAAACTGATACGAGCATTCACTTGTGTGACATCACATTACACGTTCTAGGAACATCGCCTCTTCTTTACAGGGTAGCTCTCTGAAGTCCCATAAGTTTTAGGTTATTCAAGGTTATGATTCCCATTATACATCGTGGGAATTTTTTTAGGATCTTTAAAAAAAATAGTAGCAGTGTAAGAATAGAATTTTTTTAGGATCTTTAAAAAAAATAGTAGCAGTGTAAGAATAGGTACTTTAACATATAAACATAATGAAAGTTCTCGTACAAAAATATTAGATTGGTAAAGACAATTATTTTCTTAACTTTCTTATTTGAATTGAAATTCTTTTAATAATCAGTTCACTACATGTTTATTTATTTGAAAATGGCATTTTCTTTTCAACACATTTAAATTAATAAACTGAATGTACAGAGCATAAATGCAGAATATAATATGTACCAGGTCATAAAAAGTAGCTGATTGTTACCAAAAACCACCGGCTTTCCCAACTAACATCAAAGTCATGGTAACTAATAGCGTAAAACTAGTGCGCACTAAGGAGTGCCACATTTACATTCCATTGGGAAATTAGAGCAATAATTATTGCTATGAGAGCATATTTTTTCACACGAGGATTCAGAGGTCGTGATGTTGTTAGTGCAATTAAAAAATGGCAAAACATGCAAAGGAAGAAAGTTGTTCATTTTTAACTAGCGCGTGGAAATGCGTACCAAAATTTAAAGGGTTTGTTGAAGACGTTGTAAAATTTATATTGAATTTTTTGAGTCATATTTAAAAAAATAATAAATGCATTTGCGAATGCTCGTGATTCCGTGATATAACCTTTACATTCCACACCGCAAACGCAAAAAAGACGTATCGAGGATCGAACTCTCATTCCATTGGGATTACATTGGAACATGTTTTTGACAGAACCAGTGCAGTGTCAGTGCCGCCCGAGTTCGGACCCAGTTCTGACAATGGAAAACGGTATAAGATCGGAACCTCGATTGAGTAGTTGTTATTAAACCAAATATCTGACGTGGCCAGCACATAACTTTCTTATACCAATATATATATATATATATATATATATATATATAATATCCTGATTTAAAAAAAATCCTTCTATTTAATTCTTCACTTACCTCAATTAAATTTTAATAGCGTACCTTGAAATGTTTCATTAAAATTTTTAAATAATTAATTATCAGCGTCATTTGATACTGTCAATAATAATTCATGTCATATATGTTAATAATTTCTTCTTATTGACACTGACACTTTTGTAACTAAATTAGACATTTCAAGTGTCAAACTGTCAAATTTATCCTGACCCCATTTTATGAGGTCAAATGTGCAAAAAATTTCAGTTTACATCAGCTTTATTTAAGTACTTGGAAAATATACTTTATTGGCTTGATATAGTAGACATGATTTATAATCTTTTATCAAGAATATATTTTTTTGTAAAGTCAAATACAAAAGAGACAAACAATCACAGTTTTTGAGATAAAGCTTTCAAATTTGGTACACTTGTTCTAAAGGCCAAAGACAATGAAAAATTCGGTGTTGAGCAAAATTGGTCAGCTGAAAGGGGGTCCACTGGACCCAAACATTTTTGTATTTGACGTTACATAATACAAATGTATTCCTGATGAAAGATTATAAATCATGTCTACTATATCAAGCGAATAAAATATATTTTCCAAGTACTTAAATAAAGCTGCTGTAAACTGAAATTTTGTACGCATTTGACCATATAAAATGGGTTTAGGATAAATCTGGCAGTTTGACATTTGAAATATCTAATTTCAATGTCAATAAGATTGTTAAAATATACGACATGACTTATTATTGACAGTATCGAAGGACGCTGATAATTAATTATTAAAAAATTTTTATGAAACATTTCAAGGTACGTTTTTAAAATTTAATTGAGGTAATTGAAGCATTAGACATAATGATTTTTTTAGATTAGGATGATATATACTGGTATAAGAAAATTATGTGTGGCCACATCAGATATTTTGAAATAATAGACGTATCGGTAAAAATCAAAATATATCGGTAAGTTTTTATCAGTTTAGCCTGTTATGAAAATTTTTACCAATAAAGGGTAATTATTGTTAAACAGTATTTACAGTTTAGGATAACATAAAGATTTTAATAATTCTAAAATGTTAAAATTTTTGAATGTTTGAAATTCTGTTATTTCATACACCTACAAGATACTTAATACCTAACTTGAATAAGCTTGACAAGAAATGTCAAAAGTGAGGTAATGTTCGATAGTTTGCACTAGTGCAAAATTATCGCTGTAATTCGACGTTGGTTGGTAAATTCAATAGAGATGCATGATTGGTCAAACATTAAAATTTGGTAGGTGAATGAGATTTTCATTAAATTTGCTATTCCCATTCCACAACATGACTGTTTTCCCACTAAACATATGACGATGATGTTGAAACAACAAATACTCATATTACAATACAAGGACCACTGCTACTGAGACAATTGCAATGTCGAAACTCGAGTTATAAGCATTGATTTCATCTTTCAAGGAATGCTTAGTGGCAGTTAGGGGAAAGGATTATTTAAATAATAAGATTCTGCATGCTATAAATTTGTAATTGTTCTAAATTGAAACTGTACATATTTGTCGTGTACTAATAGTTTACCAAATATTTTCACAAATTGCAGAATCATCATTTTTGACCTATGAAAACGAATGTGGAAAATTTACCATACAAGATTTTTTCTAAAAATATGAAAATATCCTGAGACTTAAAATAATTTTACATACACAGGATGATTCCTCTATCGTCGTAACAGCTAAACTATTACAGATATAAATATGGCATTTGAAATATTAGTAAATTATCATATAGTTACCTAGACTGCACCCTTACTGGGTTGACCTAACTCTGGCTTTACCGGAAATGAAGGAAACTTGCTTATTTTAAATAGAACAACTTGTATACTATTATTGGAAAAAACCATTAAACTATGAATAAATTAATGGTACATACTTAGGGTCTCCTTAAATATCCAAAGAGCAGTGGCGACTGGTGAAATTTAGGTTGCCATATCTTACAATTATTACTGAAGCATGGAACCCAAGCGATACTTAATGCATAACTATCAAAACTAAATGAAGACATTTTATAGAGAAAATATCTGATGTGGCCAACACATAACTTTTTTATACCAGTATATAACATCCTCATGTAAAAAAATCATTCTATTTAATTCTTCACTTACCTCAATTAAATTTTAATAGCGTACCTTGAAATGTTTCATTAAAATTTTTGAATAATTATTAGCGTCATTCGATACTGTCAATAATAATTCATGTCATATATTTTAATAATTTCTTCTTATTGACATTGACATTTTTGTAACTAAATTAGACATTTCAAATGCCAAACTGATAAATTTATACA
The DNA here is from genome assembly GCA_029963845.1 of Rhamnusium bicolor. NCBI lineage: Eukaryota > Metazoa > Arthropoda > Insecta > Coleoptera > Cerambycidae > Rhamnusium > Rhamnusium bicolor. The sequence continues at coordinate 175,773 of JANEYF010000188.1, read as the reverse complement.
CACCTCATTTTATGAGGTCGAATGTATAAAAAAATTTAAGTTTACATCAGCTTTATTTAAGTAATTGGAAAATATATTTTATTGGCTTGATATACTAGACATGATTTATAATCGTTCATCAAGAATATATATTTTTTTAAAGGCAAATACAAAAAAAGTTCGGGTCCCTTGGACCTCCTTTCAGCTGGCCAATTTTGCTCATCGAATTTATCATTGTCTTTGGCCGTTAGAACAAGTGTACCAAATTTGAAAGCTCTATCTCAAAATCTGTGGCTGCTATCGCGATAGACAGATAGGCAGACATGCAGACAGATTTTTTTCATGTTTTCTCATTATAATTCGTCGAGATTCGTCCAGAAATGCAATAATATTTTTTTCCCCGAAATTATACCTTTTTTATATTTGTCATTCATTGTGTCTCTTATATCACTTTAACCAATTTTAATGTGTCACCTAAAATATTGTTGACAATCTTAACTGCCAAATTTGTGAGGTTTCCCATTAGTATTTTTTGAGTTATCCCGGATACACATATATACACACACACACACGCACCGACAGACATCATTCGGAAAATAGTCAGAAAGGATTCAGGGGGGTTCAAAACGTATAAATCAATCAAAATCTCGAGGTCGAAAAAAATCACGATTACTATACTTCTTATATTAGGTATAAGAGAGTAAAAATTGCGATTGGAATTTACGAAAAAAAAAAGTGGAAAATTGTGTGCCTCACCAGATTATTTTTTAGACAATTTGTAAGTACTTTCAACACATTTTTTTTTCAGAATCAGGAGGAAAATATATCGACATATTTCAAAATTCGGAAAAATATTGTTTTTTAACAAAGAACACCTTTCTGAAATGTGCACAGGTAAAACTGAATCTAAAATAAAATTTCAAAAACGGGGTAACTGCAAAAATAATATTTTTTGATGAAATTAGAAATTTGTCGATATATTTTCTACCTGATTCTGAAAAAGAAATTTTTTTCTGCAAATATTTTACAAATTGTCTAAAAAATAACCTAGTGTGGCACACATTTCTAGCAACTTTTTTCACAAATTTCAAACGTAATTTTTTTTCTACAAAACTTCTTCATTTAATTTTGATAGTTATGCCTTAAAGTATCGCTTGGATCCCATGCTCCAGATATGACATAACCTAAATTTAATTAGCCGCCACTGCTAAAGCGATACAGTGTATTAAATATACCATAATGTTGTAAAAAATTAAAAAAATATAGTTGTTCATGACTTATACAGTAAACAAATGTCAAGTCGTTTTAATTACGGCTTACCATAGTGATCTCAAAATTAAAAATTGTAAAGTAAGCTTTATACAAATTGTAAATAATACCTTAATTACCGTTAAAGTTTATATATATTTTTCCTTTTCTTGACCGTTAATATCAATAATTTTTGATAGTGTTTTCTTGGGAATTTCGGTCAGATATACAGAAAAAAAATTATTTTTCTAACGTTTCGGTTTATTAATTATCATCAGAGAACTACAATTAATACAATATTTTAAACGCAGTTACAGTTATTTTACATTATGTACTTACACTATTTATTATTAAGTGTTTGTTTTAAATTTTGTTACATGTTTGGTGTTATTTGTTTGCCTGTTTTAACGAAAGTGAGGCACTTTATCATGATATTTTAGCTCTTAAGTTTTCTTTATGTTACCGAGATAACGTTGGAATTGTATATAATTTACTGTGGGTGTTGTTAAATAAATCAGAACCACTTGTAATTAACAAAGATTGGCTTACAAATTTAACAAAAATAACAATACCTAATGCAAAATATATATTAAGTCTGGGACCTAAATTTTCTCTACCTTGTAATACTTTTCCTATCGATAAAATAATTGCAAGTGTAGAACAAGGTTTAATAAACATTAACAACGAAAATAAAACTGAAATTAGAAACAAAATCTACAATATACTTACAAATTATAAAAATGAACTAAGTAACGCTAATAATAAACTGAAAACCAATTAAACCATTACATTAAAGAAACAAAAAAAATTTTAACAGAAAAATCAAATATTTTTATACTGAGCCGACAAATGTAATAAAACAGATTATGTATAAAACAGAGTATGATAGAAACATTTGTAATATGTTCAATGACTAAATAACATACAATAAAGAAACTCACAACCCAACGAAAAAAATTAAAATAAGCATAACGACCTTATTAAAAGGAAACAATAGCATAAATTTATGTAACAGTCAAATATAATAATGATGGTATTATTGAAATCATGTGGTACACGAAAGAAGTTTGGTCCCAAGCATATTTAAACTTTAAATCCCACACATCAAATAACTATAAAAAGGCGTCGTCAAAAGTCTTACAGATCGTGCTGTTTCACATATAAAATATAAATTAAATAACCTAAAAAAAAAATAAAAATAAAAATAAAGAAGTTCTAGAAGCAAACTTCTACCCCAAACATTTCTATGAACCAATAATAACAAATAATAAGAATACACAAAATATACAATACAATAACCCACAAACCAAATAATAGTATGATAAATATGTCTCCATGCTATACATATCAACATTATCCGAAAAAATTGAAATCAACAGAATATAACAATAGCCCATAAACTATACAATACCACAAAAAAAATCTACAAAACAAACCCAGGCGACCAACCGAAGACGAAACTAACACTATATACAAGATAGACTGTACGACTGTAATGGTACTTATATAGGTCAATTAAAATAATATTTGCATAAAAGAGTATACACACACAAATATAGTATAAAAACTCAAAACCAAAACACGACAGCACTCGCCATAGAACAAAATTACCAGTTTAACTTTAACAACATACGAATACTAGAAAAGGAACCAAACTACTACCGAAGAAATATACATGAAATGTATATTGTATGAAACCGCACTGATATAGAAAATTTAAGCGAAACCTATTTTAACTTCCTAATTAAATGAGTAGGGTATTATTTATTGTAATATAAATTAAATTTTTACATCTTGCCAATACCAAATAATATTTCTTGTAATAAAATATCTTCATCATATACTTATTACCCGCAGTAAATTAAATACAATTCCGACGTTATCTCAGCAACATAAACAAAACTCTAAGAGCTCAAATATCATGATAAAATAGTTCAGTAGCGTTAAAATAGGCAAACAAATAACACCAAACATGTAATAACATTTTAATAACTAAACACGTAATAGATAATATTTAATAATGTAAAATAACCGTAACTGTGTTTAAAATATTTTATTAATTGTAGTTCTCTGATGAAACGAGAGAAATTTTTTTTAATGTATATCTGATCGAAATTCCCAAGAAAATGCTATCAAAAATTGAAAAAAGTTTATTAATGTTGTTATTAATATTTTATGATTATTATTGTAATTTTTTATGTATCTTTGTATTTTCACAATAATAAAAACGATTGATGATAATATGACATTTGTTCAATTTAAAATCTTTGAAACAGACATCTACCGTTGATGTTTCAGTCCATCATTAGTTTCAATTCTCATTTATTGGATTTCGTGTATCACCATAATGTTGTCAAACTTACTTAACGTAATATTATGAATATAGAACAATATGTTCCAAAAATATATATTTTCAATTCCAACCTAGGTGATTTCATATAAAATGACCCTTAAAATAAACAAAATCATTAATCTCTATTAAATATAACAAATATAAATGTGTCTCTTTAGACAGATCTCTCTTTTAATTAAAAGAGAGACAAACGTCTTTTCTTTAATTTTGCTTATATTGCCGTTATATCCCTATTCAATTCTTCAACAACTTTATTCGGCGCCACAAACAACATGGAAACGTTTTATTTTCTGTTATATTCAAGGGGTTATAAATGCCTTCCAGTAATACTTGAAGCTTTATATTTACTTTTATGAATCATAATTTAACTTTGGTTTTGTGCTTTATCTATGTCGTTGCCTGCTCAGGAATAAACCAAAGTGTAACGACAATTTTAGTGCCCGTAAAAATGGGGAAATGAGGAAATCTATAGTTGGTTGAAAATATCAGGTTTGATATTCCGCAGTTTCTTTATTGTACGTCAGAAAGCGATAATAATAATTTTCACTTGTAACAAATATATTATTTAATAAAATGTTTTATGTAAGTAAATAACCGTGATTTTTGAGGGAGTGAGTATCTTAAGAAATGTACCAAAAAACTGACCCACTACCAATAAGTCTACCATATTAAAAACAACACTAAGTTCAATAAACCAAATAAAGAAAAAAAACTTAATAGTGATATATCTCCATGAATTTTTTTTAATATAGCCTATGGCTTAAGAAAAGAATGCACTCATAAATATGTCATTAGAAATACCTGCCACCTCAACGCTCTGGTTAACTGCTGATAAAATATGTCTTATATTTGTGTACGAGTGTATTTCCCTAAAACCGTGAGCTATTAAAAATATAAAACTTTTAAAATAAAACATTTATTTGTATTTTTACTCATTGGAAATAAAAAGTTTTGATTTGTATTTCCGGAATATTGAAAATATTCCACTAGTCTGTTGCTATATAGTATGTTCCACCAATTTGAATTATATCGATAAAGTCTAAAAATTAAATATTGTTACGTGTTTGCTATCCCCACAAACACCTATATTAGTAGATTCGTTGATTGAAATTAACAATAGATTAATGACTGTCTTAACTATAATCTCAATTAAACAATTATAAGTCTCTCTTTCTTAGTTCTTCATTACTCATTCACTTCCAACTTAAGACTGAGTCTCGGCCCACCGTGCGTCTTATTTATACATCCATTCACGCGGTCTAGAACATTTCAGAACATTCCCGGCCGTTCTCGTACAATTTCAGTCTCATCATTCAGTCTACACAGTCCAGTGGCGCAACACTGCTCCTTCCTTAAGCCTGAACGTCCCGGTCAGGCAATTCGTTGTTCCCTGCATATTTAGCTAGTCTCTGTAAATGCACCACCTTCATCTTTGATTTTGAACTCTGCTGAAGTCGGTATACGACGTCCGTCGTTTAGTCTGGTGATGAAAGCGTATGGTCCTTCCCAAGGTGGGTGAAGCTTCGGGGACTTGCTTTTTTTCTTTCGTTATGGGTTATATAGCCAAACCAGATATCCCGCCTGGTACCCTCCTGAATTAGCCTTAAGATCATAACGAGTTCATACGGGCACTTGATACTGCAATTCCCTCAAAAGGAGCCCCGACGTTATATTGCTTTATTGGGCCCTTACTTCTTGCCTGTGACCCCATTCTTGCCGCGCAAACTTCACGTTGGCGGCACCAAGCCTCCACATCTTGATGGCTGTTTACCCAGTACAATTGTTCTCTTACTTTTGTCAGGGTGTTGTTGATGCCAAAATGTTCGCCAGACGTTCCACTATGCTCTTGCTGAAGTACTTTTGCTACGTAACACCTGGGGATTACCAATTTCAGTGTAACTTTCTTCCCATTTGGACTTTCCCACGCTCTTTTCAGCAATCTATCCTCTACTATAAGGGAGTCCCATTGTGCCCATAAAGCCCTCAGCCCCACTGATTTATTTGAAATGTCCTTTCAATCGGGTCGGGTTCCTCTTTTCTTCCATATCAGAATAGGATTAGTTTCCTTATAGTTTAACTGCGCTTCCCGTAACGACTTGTCCAATCATCCGAACATCAATCTTAACGATATTTACTATTTGTACATCTTGCTGTCTTTCCTCACGGTGACAAGGCTTGTAGTCTTTCTATTATGGTCTTTTAAAAAGGTCATATGCGTTTCTATTAACCAACACAGCCCCCGAGGTACCAGCCTGCCAGTTTTCCTACGACACTTACCTTTTCAGGGATGCGCTGATGACAGTTATGACCCACTCTGTCACAGTTATAACAGCGCATGCCTCCTCCATTCTGTCTACCACTACTTTGTTGTTGGTCTTGTTTCGGCTGGAGATTCGAGTATATCAGTAGTTGTATGATCTTTTGTACTTCGGACATTATATCTCGAATGTTAAGCTCACGACAGTTCCTCTTAATATGGCCCAATTTGCGATACTTATAACGGCGGATACCTCCATTCGGCCTACCGCTATTTTGTTCTTGTCTCGTCTACGAATTCGTCCTTGTCAATAGTTGTGCGATCAACTTTTGTATGGTTTTATCTGCCGGGGTCTCTTTCACAGCCACGGCTCTTACTCTTTGGTTTGATCTTTGGTTTGATTGTGTGTTATCCTCATAGGCAGTCTCAATCTCAAGTGCATATACTAAAGCCTCACTACTTCGCTAATGTCTGGCCAACTTAAGAATTCGCCTAACTTCCTGGTCCCTTATTCCATCAATAAATACGCCAACTGCTAACTGTTGTTGAAATTCCATTGGTGCATCAGGATAGGCTAGATCGGCTAATCTCTCCACAGCAGCCTCGAACTCCCGGAGGCTTCCCCCCTTGTTGCCTGCGTGAATTGAGTTGAGCCTGATATACTTGAGCGAAATGTTGTTCGCCAAATCTTAGTTCTTCTAATGCTGCCTCAGAATGCTAAAATTTTGTTGCTGTGCTGCAGGAATTATTTGGAGAAGGTCTAATGCTTGGCCCCTCAGTGCTAATACCAATGCTGTTGCTTTTTCTTCATCGTTTCTGTTATTTAAACGTGCAGCTGCTTCAAACTGTCTTTTATATGTTGATCATGAACCTTGACCGCCACCCTTCTCTCTTAGTTGCTATTTCAACAGGGCTATCTCTCCTTCAACTTCACTGATTTTTCCTTTAACTTTAGTTATTTCTCCCTCAAACTTTCCTCTAAATTCTCTGACTTCTCCTTTAAATTCCATGACTTCAGCCGTACATCTTCCTTCAATTGTTTTGTGACCGAGAGCATGACCTGATGCTCCAAAATTTGTCTTAATTCCTCCTGGCGTACTCTTTCCTGTTCTTCTTTTTCTTCCTGACGTATTCTTTCTCGTTATTCTTTTCTTCCCGACGTCTTCTCTTGTTCTTATTTTTCTTCCTGACGTCTTCTCTCTTGTTCTTCTTATCGTTTTCTTTGATTGATCGTTTATCCGTTCTAATAACGCTGTTAGCAAGTCTTGTGTTTGTTTCTCTGCCATACTTCTTGTTATTGGCATTAACTCACGATAGGTAAATCAGTTCAAAATAAAGTTTACTACACTATAATATCCAGAAAATGTATCTGTCTCGTCTATTTTAATAATTGTTCCAGAATAATCTCGAAACAGTACTAAAAATCTTTCTAAGAGTCTATACTATTTTTGTGTTGACGGAATTCACTTATCTCCACTAACTGCGCAATGGAATGTTCAAGAACTCTCACGGAATGTCACTATTAAGTCTTGTTTTGAGTCTATAACTCGTTTCCGTTAACACAGTTCATGTATTTTCTGTGGTTTCCAAATCGAATGTTCTAGAATTTTCACGAAAAGTCACTTACAGTCTTGTTTTTAAGTCTATAATACGTTCCCGTCCACACAATTGACGTATCTCCTGTAGTTTCTACACAGAATGATCTAGAATTATCCAGAAAACCCACTTTAAAGTCACTATTCAGTCCAGAAATAATGGACTGAATATGTGTTATATTTTTGTTCCACAAATTTTTTTCATTTGAAAAAAGAGGACATGGCCAGAAAAATAAAAGCAACTCAGTGTTGCAACCAGTGAGCCTGATAATTTTCCGTTTGAAAATGTCTTACATATAATGTAGTCTGTTTGGTTAACTTTGTTAAATCTTAAATTGGCCTACCTTTTAAAACAATTTGTGATTTGCTTTTAAAATTTAAGTTGAAAATTCCCTTATTACTAAATTGCATACATTACATTCACATAATATAGTTTCCGCCGTCTCTGAACTATTTTGAGAAGTTGATGGACCCGGACGATTCAGTGTCTCCATAACGCTTAGCATGTAAGCTGTCTAGTCTACAGCTTACACCCGTGTTAATTTTAAGTTTGTTTTTAACGTTTCTCGCGATTATAATTGCACTATATTTTAAACAATAAATAATTTCAATATCCAAATTCAATATAAACACTAATAATGCGAAGTAAACCCCAACAAATATTTTAAAATAGATAACTAAACGTCTCGATTGTATATTTAATACACGCTAGTGTTTACTCACAAAACATTACACATATACCGTATTTAAGTACGTTGTGAGAAAACAGTTTACATTTGAACTCACTTCGGAGCCGTTCGAGCGATATCGGCTTCGCATTTTAAAACATTTGTTTTGACACATATTTAGTTCATAAGCGCCGTCGAAAACAGAGATTGGGAGCAACAAGAAAATAAATAATATATTTTATTATTTTATGATTCTTGTAAGAGAAGCTATGCTTCCCTAGTTTCCACGGAGAACACGCCACTGGAAAAAGTTTACACAGTTTCAGTGTTCACAGTACAATCCTTATATGTTGCTAACCTGTCAATAACCAAACCTTGCAACAAAATTATTTCTGATGCTAGTCAGATAAATGTGAGATGAATGTGACAGAAGAACTTGTGGAATTTCTGAATATTTGGTCCTGGTGAGTTTTATTCTAACACTAGCTTGACGTCATAAGTAATACAAAAGAGAAAGAAACAACTGTAGTCCGAAAACCTTTGATGTATAAGCAAATAGCCCGACTATTTAATTTAAAAAGTTTGGTGTCCCTTTAACTCTAAACATACGTGTATTTAAATTAAAAGAAGCCCTTGAGATAAATGAAATTCGCATTCAAAAGAACACATACTTTTCATCCTATAATATTGTTATTTATAAACATAACTACCTACAGCCAACAACAACTACTATATACGCGTCTACATTATATCATTACTGAACATTTTTTCTAATCACTACCAAGAGCAATTACCGACCCAAGGAAATAGCTTATCAATGTTTGTATAAACACTGGCCACCCCTAACCTGAGAACGTTGCCGTGGGGAAGAGCACATTTCCTAGATAGATGGAACTCACAGTATTTTATTCCTTTTGAAAGATAGTGACGTGAACAAATCAGCTTATTCATTATATTTCGTCACCGATTTGGCCCGGCCTGGATTTGACCTCAAATGGTCTGAGTGGAAAAACATAAATGAAATATAGACTACATTTTCACAAACTTTTTTTTATAATAGCTAAATTTTGCGCCTTTACATCACATGGAGAGGTTGCTTCATAAAAAAGAAATAATCAAGTCAATGTTTATGTATAAAACTGAGAACCAACCGACAATATAAGTTTAAGTGAAATTATTATAATGTGCGGTGCATATGTTAGCTCAGGATCTAAACTATCAGCGTAATATAACAACTTCACACTTGAAATGAGTGACGAGCTTCGGCCAGGAAATTTATTTCCATCCGATGTTTTCATTGTTCTTGAAAGTAACCTTCTATCACTTAACCTTGAAAATGGTTCAATAAAGGTCAAAAATATTTCATTTTTAAATACTTTTCTTATTACGTGGCAGTGCGTTAATATTTGCAGACCCTTTCTCTAAACTTTTCAAATTTATCTTTAAAAATGAAAGATTTTCCCTCGAAATGGAAATTATCTAAGTTAACCCAGTTTTTAAGAAAGGTGACCGGTCCGAAATTTGTTACTATCGTCCAATTGTCATAATTTGCAACTTTGAAAAATGTTTTGAAAAGCTATTATTAAAAAATTAAACACCACAGGTAATACAACTCCCTGTATACCTGAGGGTACCTCAAGGTACCTTGTATAGGAGAGGGCTACACATTTAGAGACAATTTACACAAACACACACACACGCACACACGCACGCACGCACGCACGCACCCACGCACGCACACACACACAGTGTCCGAGTATGCTAAGATTAATTTCTTGTTTTAGAAAAAATCCTAACTCCTCGACTGGGGATCGAGCCTGGGACTCCAGGGTGTGAGACAAGTGTCCTTACTCGACTACGAAGCCACCATAATTGATGATGTAATTGACCACGGAGATTCAGCATGGTTTTAATAAGACAGGTCAACTGTAACAAACTTATTTTGTATGACAGGAGATATCAAGCCGAGACGTGATTTATACTGATTTCTCGAAGGCCTTTGACAGAATTGACCATAATATACTAGTAAATAAGTTGATCATTTTGGTTTCTCTCAAGACTTCTTGACGTTTTTAAAATCTTATTTTTCAAATAGGATTCAACATGTAGATATTATGTTGTAATTTTGTCGAAGTATCTGTTATTTCAGACGTTACTCAGAGTTCAATATTAGGGCCCTTTTTTTGGTTTATTCATACTATTGATTGCCTAACAGTTTCATGACTATTATATGCAGACGATTTAAAAAATTATTGCAGAATTGCAGGTGTCGTTGACTGTAACGTTGATTGTTGAATAAAATATGAGACAAAAAATAATAATATATTTCCTTAACGTTTCGGAAAATAATCTGTTTAATTCTTCAAAAGTTATGTATTTTTCTTTCTGCGGAATATGTCAAGCGTGAAACTTGACACATATTATTTGTTTATATAATATCCATAGATACTTACATAGAACTGTTGATAATTAAAAATTTCACAATATTAATTTTGTAACGTAGGTAGGTTAATCCCATATGAGTAATTATTCATGATAAAACAAACAGAAAAATTCTCATAAAATTCCTTTTATTAATGTGACCGGTTTCGTGAACAAGTAATTACTTCACATCATCAGACACATTTATAAAAAATTCCTGTGTCTGATGATGTGAAGTAATTACTTGTTCACGAAACCGGTCACATTAATAAAAGGAATTTTATGAGAATTTTTTCTGTTTGCTTTATCATGAATATTAATTTTGTTCAATTCTTCTTTTAACGTAGGTAACCACATTGTACCAAAATCTACAGAGCAATGGGATATACATTTTTCTTCATTTAATAATATTATTGCTGATTTATTAATTTTAATTCGGCAAAAATTTTAATAAAAAACGGACAGCAAAAAAAAGAAAAATTAAGGAATCGGCATTAATATTACTGGATGAAGAAAACTGTTTATACCATTGCTCTGTAGATTTTGGTATAATGTGGTTACCGACGTTAAAAGAAGAATTGAATAAAATTATTGTATAATTTTTAAGTATCAACAGTGCTATGTAAGTATCTATGGATATCATATAAAGAAATAATATAGGTATGTGTAAAGTTTCACGCTTGACATATTCTACAAAAATAAAAATACATAAATTTTGAACAAGGAAACAGATTAGTTTCCGAAATGTTAGGGAAATATATTATTATTTTTTTGTCTCATATTAGTTGTCCAAAAAAAACCCTCTGCAGAGGCTTATTTTTCAGTAGCATACTGAGTAACTAATTATATTTTTTAGATAACCAGGAATTCTTTATGTGGTAGGAAGATTCTAAAAAAGAAAAAGAAAAATATAAGTAACAATTATAACAATATATATTACGCAATCGACATTATGTCCTACAATATGCAGTCAATTAAAAAGTTGATTATTTCTTCGCTTCTTTTTGGTTGGTTCTATGTTATTGTTATTATTACAGTTTCTTAGACTATTTGGCATATATACCATACTTTATTGCTTCTCTTTGTATACTTATATTTAATATTTATTTTGTCAAATATCAATCCTTTATGGATTAAGTGTATACTTATCTCTCTTTTTTGTATTGTTCCTATTTTGGTAATTGGGTTGTGTTGGATAGTGTATATAAAATAAAAAAATACTGACATCAATAGTAATCGAAAGATTTTTGCGAGTATTTAATAGCCAAAGCAATATTCCAACTATACTGTAGCGTTTAAATTTTCATACAAAGATCAATATTTTGAAAGTGACGTAGAATCGTTAATGCTAATACAAAATATTCTTATTCTATACAGTAAAATTCAGCTATCTGCACATAACACATAACTTTGAGTTTAAAAATTGCTAAATAAATAATTTCATCATAAACCTAAATATTTTGTACGCATCGACAGGTTACCCTTATTAAAGCGTACGTGGACCCAATGCAAATTCAAGTGCCACTAATAGAATAATATTTAATACAGCATAAAAAATATTTATTCACACTTATTTTATTTAAAATATGTAAAATTATTCCAAAACCTAAGAGTGATTGGTGATATTTATTTCACCCTGTACATTAAGTATGTGCTTCGGTATGTATTTAGGTAAGTGGTAAGCCGTCTTGTACGTGCCCAGTAAAACAATTGAAAAATTGATATACAGGAATTAGGACAATCACAACGGTCCTTATTTAGTCATTCACTGCATTTTCATATGATTCTAAATGAATTGATTAAAATTATATTTATTTTATACTAGGTGTGGTAGATAAAGTTGGCGAAGAAATCGTACATGATGTAAAAGCCAGGGGCTGATCCATGACATACACATATAAAGATATGATAAATAATAGCGATTATGTAGTATCAAGTATTTTTAATTCACGTAATACATCCAAGCAGTAGAAATATATAAATTTTGATTAGTAAAGGCTTAATTTACCTACATCTTTAATCTAAATAATATCGGTCAATGAGAAAATCAATGTAATTTAACCGTCATTAGATCAGTTCGTACCTTTTACGCATGATTCAACGGCTGACTGGAAGTACGTATCCTGGGTGAGCAACGAGTTTTATCTTGGCGAAACCGTGGTAGGAGGCAGTCGCGTGTTGTTTTGAAGAGGTTTCTTGAGCCTCGTGGCTTGATAAAATTTCAATCCCTTTCTTGGATGATAGTCAAAGGTAATTTATTTAATAGATGTATTTAAAGAACGTATAGTAATTTCGGGATTTTGTGTCATAATTTCTAGATTGAAGTTATGGTTATGGTTATAGTTATATTTTTGCTCAGAATTTCTTGAGTTATTAAAGATTGATGAGATTTATATCGATTTACCTAAACCTATTTTCAATAATCGTTTTTTATCGACTTTTTTTCAATTTTAACTATTTCAATTTGAATGTATTATTATGTCTACATTTCATATTTATAATTCATCGTTGGGTTAATGGTAAAATATGGTAGCTGAAGCTTAAAGAACACTACGAGGTAGTGGATTGATAATTAATTATTCAAATTACTGGCTACATATGGGCGATGTCGATCGATTAATGGTGAACTACAACTAATGGTTAAATTGATTTATTGGATGTATTACCGAATTTTAAATTTGTGGAACCTAGTTTCAACCATGAGGTGGTATTGACTGTCTGATGTCAAATTATTCACCCACTCGAGGAGTTTTGTGAAATAGCCGAGCATCAAGCATTGTTGTTGCCAAAGATAAGTACTTTAATTTTGTAATTTGCTGCCTGGCAGGACATTTAGTTTGCTTATACAATTGCACCTGTAGTTATCCTTTTTTTATGGCTTATGTTTATCTGTAACTTGTATAATGTCACCAAGAGTAGATATTTTGTCGCGTGCCTCGCTACCTTCAAACTGACGCATTTTGACTTTTAACTTTGGTAATATTTCATGGCCCTCAGCCAAATTTTCATGGTCAGTTTAAATGTTTGGAATGTCGAAGTTTATGTTTGTAGCGCAGCCAGTCTAATTGCTTTTTGCTTAGAATTAGGTGCTTGTGCTTTTTGTGGATTTGTTGCCTAAACTTTCTTACTAGATTTTAGCTGCCTTTTGCCTAAAATCTCAAACACAGCCATTGTAATTGCCTTTTGCTTACAATTAGGTGCTGGTGCTTATTGCGGACGTGTTGCCTATGTTTATTTGATTTTAGATGCCTTTTGCCTAAAATTTCTAGCTTATGCTTATCGCTTGTACTATAGTAGTAGTAGGATTAGTAGTAGTAGAATTTTTAGGATATCGACGCTTAAGAAACAATACCTCGTATCTCCAGTTTTGTCAAAACTCGGTTTAGAATTTTAAATTAATGTCCACTCCTATGTCCAACAGTTCCCAATATCTTGTATCTCCAAGATTAATATTGATACCAAAAACTCTACTTAAAAGAATACCTCGTATAACAGCAAATAATAAAGTAACTCGTATCTCCATGACCTCCATGATAAAAATAACATGTAGGTTTCATATCTATTAATAAGAAAACTTAATTTTTTCGTCTCCTGTAAAACTGCTAATTTGGAGATAAGAGGTATTGTTTCTTAAGCGTCGATATTTTAACTGATTGTTGTAATATCATTTTCCTTTCAGCTGCGTTAGGTGCTCCAGTTATATAATTAAAATTTTTTTAATTATATTTCACCTTCTTTGCGTATCTTGACTTAAAGTAGTTTATTGATATTAAGTGTACCTTTTTATTAGTAGTAATATCTTGTGATATTTTATATTTTGTCGATACGTAGAATTAATGAAACTATTTTCAATTTTATTTTGTTTTTTCTAGTTTCTCTTAATTCATGACGTTCACAACCTTTTGAAATTGTCCACCTCATTGAAATATACTTTGCCATCATTACACCGAATTATAATACTAATACTAAAGGTACATTTACAACCAATTCGCTACAGGCACAATTTACTGACGGATTGTGAATTGTGCCGAGATAAAATTTAGGTCATTTATAATAACATAACTTCTAAAAACATCATATTTTCTAATACTAAAAGATCTAATCTTCCAATTTCAAATCACAAACCGACTTTAAATATAAACAATAAATTTGTGTCGTAGTACGCATGCGCAATGTGAAATTCGTGCCGCAATTGAATTGAATATTTGCGATTTGCAAGCATCCAATTCAAACCTGAAGTGCAATTCAAGGTCGTGCCAACTTAAAATTTTATTATAAACAAATACATTCAACCTGATATGCTTAAAACCCAATTTAAAATCCACAAGCAGATTGTGCCCTTACCGAATTGGTTGTAAATGTACCCTTTAACTTAGCGAATACTAGAAACTCTTACCTACGGCTCCTGCCTCCTAGAATAGGTGAGTTATAATATAATTGGTGTTGTCTACACCTTCTCAGGAGACAACACAATTAAACTCTTATCTTCAGGTTATTGATTTGTCTCGAACCTGAAAGTTGTCTATCTTGCCATTCATAAAAGTAATTAGTTGTTGCGCCTTACCGACGTAACTTATCTTAAATTAATGACATTATCCAGTGATCTAATTGTCATACTGCATAATTTATTTCCAAAGAACAAAGACAACATTTCTTTTTAAATATTTTAGCCAAGTTATATTTAGATTCATGTTAATCTGTTCAGGCAGTGCTTCTTTAATTTGTTCAGAACATTCTTCTGATTCTATATGAAAAGTAAATGGAAGTTGCTGAGAAATTTGATCCAAGCGACGTAAACGCAGAAATATGGAGCATTTTTATATTTTGAAAAGGAAATGAACTGGAGATTTATGGAATTAAAAGTGCTGTATCATAAAACTATATACCATAGGTTTCGCGATATTTAATCTTTGTAATAATGTGCTCTTTATGTATAAATCAATAAAAAAAATTACCAAAAAAATGTTTCTTTTTATAGTTCGTATCACGTGTGTTGGAGTTCACGTCACTAATTTCAAATTCCAAATCCATCAATTGCTACTTTCTTTGAGAGCGATCAGCACTGCTGCCATTGCCCCAGAAGACATACGTTTCTATTATTTGCTACTGGATGAACACAAAAACTACCATCGAGTCAGTGATTTACGTCTACTACATTTTTTGTATGTAAAATAGATATTGAAGAAACCGAAAAAATATTTAATAGAACAAGGACCTCTGATGTTTTAATGCTATTTTTAATTTTTAATAAAAAAGCGAGAGTTTGAAATTGATAATCACGATTTCCAGGATTTCAGAATTCCATTATAAAACAAGTGGATGAGAAATTAAAAATAATTAAATATTAACACAAAACAAAAGTAAAGTATGAGACGTAAAAGTTAAATACTTTAAATTTTTTACAAATGCTCAAATAAATTTTCCACTGGTACAAATGTTTCATGCATTGCGCATTGCTTGTCACAAAAAATGGCATTTTTATATTATATGAAATAAATGGTTGTGTATAAAATTCTGAACAACTGAAAATTTTAAAAGGAAAAGGAGAATCCCAAGTAGGCGTGGTTTGGGTATCATTTATCCTGGAGTTGAAAGAATTATTTATTTGTTCTCTAGATCCTTATGGTAATTAATTTACGTTTGTAATCCTGATTTCTATTACATGATAAATTAGGATGCGAATCGAAGAAGAGAAAAATTAAGCGAGATCTATCTGCCTTAAATATTTTCTCATTGGAATGGACCAAAATATACGATGAGAAATAAACAATCTTTAATTTCTTTAGGTATTATTAAATGGTCTTTTTTTAACAGAAACAATAGACACCAGATATTTCGTTTGCGCCTTTTTCCCCCAACCAAGCAATCAGTACAATATTAATTAATTTACTGATATACAAAACCAAAAAAGTCAATTCCTCTTTTTATAAGTCCGTTATTGTAAAATAGGGACCGTTGTAACACAGCTTCAAAGTACAATTGTAATGTAGGCAGTAGACTGACATGCGCCAGGAACTTCGCATATCAAGAGGTCTCTCCTCCAGCGACTAGTCAAACACAGACGCTGTTGAGGTATGCATGTACATGCGAACGGATATTATAATATATTTTTGCAAGCGTATACAATGTCAAAAGTAAAACATTCTTTACTGGTTATCTTTATCCGAATCTTTTGAAATAGTAAACAATGTCAATATGGCAAATGATCATGGCGTTTAAAGACGTTTTCAGAGTGAGTTTTCACCAAGTATCCAACTTCCCAGTAAACATACATACGTGAAAAAGACGTTGTCCAAACATCATCTGAAAAACGTTTCTTTGTTACGTACAAACAACTTAAAAATGTCGCAGTTTTACATGTTTCAGATAACGAAATTATAAACGTTTAATATTAGTATATGTGAAACGAATATGTCAGATATTTTAAAATGTATTATTAGTGCTCCAAAACGTTTTAAAAACATTTCTGTTCGACCTCACTGGTCTATTCAGTTGAGATGAACGTTTTATGAACGTTTAAGAGAACGGTTTTATAAACGCTTTAACTAACGTTAATTTAACGTTGTCAAAACTGTCAAAAGGACAGCCAACATTTTCGTGAAAACAATCACGTATTTTAACGTTACGATAGAAAGTTATTTTTCCAACACTAAATGAACGTAACACGAATTTTAAACCAGTGACACGTTGAGAATACGTTTTAAAAACAATTTCCCTATTAGTAATATTAAAAAACAAAAACAAATAATCAATTAAAAATTACAGGAAATACTGTTGCGAATTTTCTTATTAATAGGAAACATGATTATTTAATTCATATAATAACATTAAATAAAATATACGTATTTCTCATTAATAAGAAAAATATACATCAGTATTGTTTGTAATTTCATATGGCATTTAAGATGAATTATTTGTCTTCATATTTTGTTCTCGTCAATAGAAAATTTGTAACTGCGATTTAAAATTAAGTAAAAATTAGGATATTGACAAATTGCGGAATATTAATAAATGCCTAAGTGATAGACGTGCAAGTGACTTAGAACGATATTATGCGTATGCAACCCAAGTAACAATTTAAATACATTTTAGATTTATGCTTTATAGTGGCTAGTTCATAAACTAGTGATTTATGCCAGATTTATTATATGCCAAGAGCACTTAAAGATAGTTTTGTCTTAAAGAAAGTTTGAAAAGTCTTCAAGAAGTTATGTCAAACCTAAATTATCTTTACTGGCTTAGGACAACTTACAAGGCATTTCTCAAGCCTTCAATAAAACTTTATAGCTGTTAAGTCCAAGTTTTAGGAGTATTGACTGTTATAGAGAATTTAGAACGTGTTTTATAATTGCTTTATGAAATTATCTTAGGGTAGTTAGTTGTTAATGCCCGGTTATAAATCTAAAATGCTTTGAGATCCTAAGTTTCAGGTTAAACCTTCATAAATCCAACTACTTATATTAGTTTTAATAAAGCAGACAAAAATCTGTAATAAATCAATCCCATAACAGAGTTTGATTCCATTTTTGCAGAATATAATGTTCTAAAATATCACTATAATCGGCCCGCTGTAAAATTGCAACTTTCGTCTTAAAGAGTCAAAACCATAAATAAATGTTAATCGGGTCAATTATCAGGGGTACACAAACAATATGACACAATTTTCGAAATTCCACGCAGGTTAGGTGTTCGCTGCTGTATAGATCAAACTGGAAACATTTGATTTTTCGCGGATGAAATAATTCTCCACCTTTAGTATAAACTGATGTTCATCTCGAGTCGAATCTCGAGTTAAATGTTTTCCTTTCGATTGATTCATGATTGTTTTAATATGAATATTTTGGAATAAACAAATTCACGGTTAGCATACATGTTACTACTTCGGCTATTCTAAATTAAGGAAAGTGTAAAATGAGGAATTTATTTATGTTTTTCGGCAACAATATATTATTTTTTGAGAACTTTTGGGTCTTATTCAGTTTACGTAAATAGATTTTCTACACCAGGGACGAAAAATTTTACCTGCTCAAAATATTTTCTGTTAAAAATAGCTAATTTTAATAATGTCGTTACATATGATTCTAATTTGAATCTGAATGAACTAATACCAAACACTACAAGACTAGAAAAGAGCAATAGGTACACTATGGAGAGCTGTCTCGTACAAATTTCGCGCGCATCTATTAGAATTTCATCCATTGCGGGCCGATTCTAGCCGTACTGATGTGCTTATTCAATTCCTCTTCTGAATTTTTGCTAGCCGCTGCGGGCCGATTTCGCCCGCTTAAATGTGCTCCAAGTTTTATCCTTGAAAATAGTTCCGGAAAGGTAAACGTTTTCGTAGGGCAATTACTCGCTCGAGTTCTAAAATGATATAGTAATTCGCCAAAGTAAACCATAATTGTCGAGAGAATTGCTGCGCATGCTTAGTAAATATAAAATGGAATATTTTGTTATAAATTGTTTTTGTGGAGAGATATGTCTGTAGGGTTATTCAATTCCAATTTTGAAAATTAAGATTACTTTAATTAATTAATTTATTTATTTATTTCAATACAATATCCAACGGGATTACGTCCCAATTACAGGATAAGGTGGAACCGTTAGCGAAAGAATTAGCTAGAGGTGCAACCCATCGCAGATCGAGACACCAGCAGGCACCTTATTTACATGCCAACAGCTTGAGGATTTTCATAAAGTTTTAGTGCCCTCAAGTTATTGACAAAGAAACACAATATCTACCAAAATCCCGAACCACGACAGGCCGCATCTCCCGCTAATTCCCCCACTCAACGGTGGAACAATAAATATATAATATAATAATAGTATACATTACATTTAAACACTTGAATTATATAAAAAAATATTTAAAAGTGAAAGTAAAACATATGTTACAAATCTATGAATAATATTAATAAGATTAAAAGAATAATGTAAAACATATAAGAGTAAATAACATTACGACAAAAAATTTTTTTATAGATTGAATGGAACAAAAAAATATATCAAGACTCTTTTCATACATATGATAATTTTGAATCATTTGATATAGCGGTGAGGCAGTAAGTAAATTAGTACGGGCTGTTGGTAACTAATGTCATTTTAGATCTTAAATTAATTCTTGGTATATGACATAAAATTTGAATAGTGGATTCAGAGCTTTGTATTGAAACTTCTTGCAGAAATATAACGGTACATGATACGCTGGTATAAACTTGGATTGGTATTTGCATCCTGGGGTGATCAGTTGTTTCCTTCAAATCATAATTTTGAATATATACGCTATATTCTCTATATATGAATATATATATATATATATATATATATATATATAATATATTTAATATATATATATATATATATATATATATATATATATATATATATATATATATATATATATATATATATATATATATATATATATATATATATATATATATATATATATATATATATATATATATATATATATATATATATATATATATATATATATATATATATATATATATATATATATATATATGTGCTTATATGAAATGAATAGAGTATAGTTTTTAGCATTTGTTTTTTTTTATTGAGTAAATTATGAACAACAACGTTAACGGTTACTGTAATGCCTCCACATCCTGTATGAGTTAATCTTATTATGTGTCCCCTCTGCTATTTTTTTGGATCCGCCTCTGCATACATGGAGAAGGTGGTAATGTTCAATTAGAAAATGCATCTTGTTCACACATTTGCCACTTAACAGCAGCTACTAATAAAATCCTTGTCACTACATATGAGACACATGGTAGCTAACGTCTTAATTTGAAATAATGGCTTTACCTAATTATTTAGCAAGTACTTATAAAACTATGACGTCGCTAGAGCATGTGTACCTTTTACAAATTTATATACAACGTTAGAACCACACTGCAGCAAATTGATTAAAATTAATGAAGTATTAAATATTAGCTTAAGTTGGAAACACAATGACGTACTTCTAAGAGAAAATAATCACTTTAATGAATATTCCTTCTATCTTGAGGTGGAGACGAGGTATTAAATTTAATAGGATAATAAAATTTAAATTCAAATTTTCTAGATACGTCAAGAATCACGGTTATTATGTATATACATATAATAATTATCTGAAATTAAACTTGTATGTACACTTGGTGCAAGAACAGGGTTCTCCAAATAATCTTATATCAATGTTTCATATAGATTTAATGTAATATTTCCTTAAATTACAATCACTAACTGCTTACATAAAAAATTACCCTAAAACATGTGGTTGAAACAAGCTCCTAATAATTTGATGATGATTTACTTTTATAATGAATCAATTATCATTGGAGCAAGATATTATCAAGTATTTTTACTCACACAAAAAATATGGCGATGTACACAATAATATTGTACAATATACAGGGTCTTATTAGAATTGAATAATTTTCATAATTTAAATATATTGTAATAATTATTATATTACTCGTATGTAGATATAAAAGACAACGTTTATTAAATCTCTATATTATGTCGTCGAACAGTTGCTACTTCTATAATTAAAAAAAAATAATGGTGCAACATAGAAATTCAAAAATAAAATAAAAAACGTAGCGTCTTTTCACGATAATGAAAAAACTTACAATTAATAATTAATTGTTTTACTACTAAATTTGACACCTCTAAATTCATGTTGAGAGTTTAACTGAAGCTTTCTTATATGTGAATTTGTAAAATATGCAAATAATGTCATAAAATTATTACTAAAGCCATCTAGAAGAATTATGCAACAAGAATTAATGAACGCGTGTTTGTGTGTTATAATTGTATCAAGTCCGTTGAAATTTTAGAATGCGCTTCTCCTACAACACATTTACTAGAGTTCAAAGGAATAACTTTTTAATCAAAGTATATCATCTGCATGGTACACAATAGGCAATGTCTCTATATTTGTAGGTATCCAAAAATCTGAACATTTTCAGTTTAAAAATTGCGCTTTCTTTATGGATATTATTTTAGACATTGGGAGTTTGGATGTTATCCCAGAGACGAATTTTTAAATCTAATACTATAATCCGAAAAATGCGTAATAATAACAATAATAATAATAAGCTGGGCTCCGCCAAAACCGCTGATATCAATGTGGACCACCCAGCGACCGGAGGCATAAGGTCACCCATCTATTTTTATGGATGATCTTAAACTTTATGCTTCCGTAGAGCGCGAACTACAAAACGCGCTTAGGGTGGTCGTAGAATATACGCGGGCAATTGGTATGGAGTTCGGGTTGGACAAATGTGCAGTCGTCCACCTCAAGAGAGGACGATGCGGGGAATTCCCTGAAGATGCGCAGCTCGCAGATGGAAGCATCCTTAGACATTTGGATGCCGGAGAGACCTATACACAACACAAATAAAGGATTCTCTCCGCGGCAAGTACAGACACCGCCTCCGAAAGATTTGGTCTTCCGAACTTTCGGGGAAGAACAAGGTGTCTGCAACTAATATGCTTGCCGTTCCGATTCTGCTCTACTCCTTCGGAGTAGTAAAGTGGAGGGTAGATGAGCTGCGCCAATTAAACAGACATACCAGCAAGATGATGAATATTCACAGAAGTATTCATCCTAGATCGTCCGTTCCTCGTGTGTACCTCCCACGTCAACGGGGGGGCCGAGGACTCTTGAGCCTGGAGTGTACGCATGGCAGAGTAGTACTGAGTATGGCATGTAACATCCTCAGGAGCTCAGATCCCCTCTTGCGGTTTGTAAAACATCACGAAATTGTAGGAGTGGGAGCAGGATTGTTCAAGGCAGCAAAAAGAGTCGCAGATGAACTCGGTCTCGCATTTGATATTAGGCGAGGAGGCCGGCGAGGTGTTGATGTAGCAGTGAAATTCAGCCAAATCGTCTGACATTCGCCTTTCTAAGGTCAGCAGGGCTTAAGTCGGAGACCGAGGGATTCATTATGGCCTGTCAAGATGGTGTTATCAATACCTTGGTCTACCGTAGCCGCGTGTGGCGTGTAGAGGTTCCTGATATCAACTGCAGGACCTGCCATCAGGCGCCGGAATCGATCATGCACTTACTTTCTGAATGCCCCATATATGCGATTTCGGCCTACATCCACCGACATAACGCGGCTTTACGAGTGCTATACTACCATCTAAGGCACTCATACGGGGTAGACCAGACACCAGTGCTGCCTTACGTCCCCGAAGATATTGAGTCCGTTGTCGAGAACGAGAAATGCCGGATTTACTGGAACTACTCGTTCCCGAGTGTCAGGCTAATCCAAGCCAACAAGCCTGACATAGTCCTCCTCGACCAGCAACTCAAGGTGATGTATGTCATCCAGTTCTCGGCACCCGCAGAGAAAAACATCACCTTGAAGGAGGAGGAGAAACGGACCATATATCGCGATCTCCGGTACGAGCTCCAAGTGCTGTACCCGGGCTACTCGGTAAAAATGGTCGTCCATATAATCGGTGTACTCGGAGGGATAAAGCCTACGCTGCTCTCGGAACTGAAGATCATACCGGCCTGCCAAAAATCAGCCGAGTGACAGGCAGGCCAAATGCAGAAGGCGGTCATTGTGGGTTCTCTCCGTCTGCTTAGGGCACACGATTCTGGTATCTACAGTCACTAACCCTGCGGGATGTGGGGAGTGGCTGATGAGCCGGCGTGTCTTCCGTGATGTGTCGGAAGCCACGGGAGGACTGACCGGCATCGGATATTCCGAAATAATAATAATAATAATAACAATAATAATAATAATGCGACGGGGTGCAAAGGGTGCAAAGGACCGGCAACCTCCACGTTGGTGCAAACTGGACAACTGGACACATTCGACCTCAGTCGGATGGAGTCCTATTCAAGGACAGATGGGAGGGGCCTTACCGGACGGTCCTAACGATGATGACAATGCGATTGTACATGGACGCTTTAAGTGGACGAGGGAACTTCGGGATGACTTACTGACCTGCCGCGAGAGTAGCGAACCTGAGCGAAGGGGATACATGGCGCGATTGCATGCACTTTGGTGCGAAATGCATCCAGAGCATCGCGCCTTCTCTCAACAACATCTGAGAGATCAAGTATCCTTTCTGCTCAGGACAGGTTATGTAAGGGCACCCCGTCAGCCGGAAGAACTGCCAGCCGCAGTCCCACCGCGGCAATTATTAGCTGATGGGGAACATCCTTTAGAGTTCACCGATGTAGACTTAAGGACGAGGGTTAGCCTTAACACCAGGGCTAACCTAAAGCCACAAGACCTAGCTAGAATGGACGAGGTCATCGATGAGGAAATTCCGGAAGATGCCGACATCTGGCAAATCAACAGTGCCGTGTACAACGCCGCGAAGCAACTCGTCCCCCGTGAGAGGTCAACCAATCACGGGGTCGAGAAAGCCAAGCGGCGTGTACAGAATATCGAGGGCAAGATACAGTCGGCCAGACAACACGCTTCTCGGATCCAGAGTGTAGTGGAATATAAGACAACTGGTAGAGTTTTTACTCCCAGAATCCGGCGCATAGCAGCCGGATTAAGACGTCAACACCATACTCTAAATCTGACAGTGATGCTTACCATCAAGCAGCACTGTCTAGATAGGATCCGAGCGCTCATGGCGATAAAGAAAACATTGAAGAGGCGGGTGAGGAGTATGGAACAAAACAATTTGTTCCGTACGAATCCTTCCCGCCTATTTCAAGAGCCACAGCGTGTTGTAGATAATCCGCCGACTGTAGAAGATGTCGAAACCTTCTGGAAGGGAATCTACGAAACGACGCGTCCATTCAATAGCGACACTCCAGCAATTGCACACTTCGAGGCTCTGTGTCACAGACATCGTGAAGAGCCAGATGAAGTGTGCCCGGCAATCAGTACGGAGGAAGTCCAGCAAGCACTTGTTGGCACCAAGAACTTCGCTGCCCCGGGCCCAGACGGCATTAACAACTGGTGGTGGAAGAAATTTCCGTCCACTCACCGCCGTCTGGCGCGAGTTTTCAACTCATGGTTGAACGAGGGGCAGCAGATTCCGGACTGGTTTGTCGAGGGACGTACTGTGCTTATCCCCAAAAAGGGGGATCTTTCCGACCCGAGGAATTATAGGCCGATCACTTGCCTCAACTCCTGCTACAAGATATTTACACGTATCTTGTATGCAAGGACACTGAGGTCTGTTGATCCGGTCTTCCAGCAGATACATGAACAGCGTGGTGCCAAGAAGGGCATGGCAGGTTGCAAGGACAGCCTGCTGATAGACCGCTGTATTACACAGGATTCTGTGCAATACAAGCGGAATCTATCGATGGCCTGGATTGACTACCGCAAGGCATTTGATACAACATCGCACGAGCTATTGTTGCACTTGCTCGAATGTCTTGCGGTACCAGCACCACTAGTGAGATGCATAGAACAGCTGCTGCCACTCTGGAAGACTCGCTTCACCATAACATCAGGTGCACAGCGGGTCACGACAGAGCAGGTGGCATTTAGGAGGGGAGTTTTCCAGGGCGACTCCCTGAGTCCTCTCCTCTTCTGCATCTCACTGCTACCGTTGTCTGCTGGGCTCCGCCAAACCCGCGGGTATCAATGTGGACCACCCAGCGACCGGAGGCATAAGGTCACCCATCTGTTTTATATGGATGATCTTAAACTTTATGCCTCCGGAGAGCGCGAACTACAAAACGCTCTTAGGGTGGTCGAAGAATATACGCGGGCAATTGGTATGGAGTTCGGGTTGGACAAATGTGCAGTCGTCCACCTCAAGAGAGGACGATGCGGGGAATTCTCTGAAAATGCGCAGCTCGCAGACGGAAGCATCCTAAGACATCTGGATGCCGGAGAGACCTATACATACCTGGGTGTGCAACAAAGGCACATCCAAGATGTAATACAAATAAAGGATTCTCTCCGCGGCAAGTACAGACACCGCCTCCGAAAGATTTGGTCTTCCGAACTTTCGGGGAAGAACAAGGTGTCTGCTACTAATATGCTTGCCGTTCCGATTCTGCTCTACTCCTTCGGAGTAGTAAAGTGGAGGGTAGATGAGCTGCGCCAATTAGAC
Source organism: Rhamnusium bicolor (assembly GCA_029963845.1). NCBI lineage: Eukaryota > Metazoa > Arthropoda > Insecta > Coleoptera > Cerambycidae > Rhamnusium > Rhamnusium bicolor. Next base: position 150,189 of record JANEYF010000188.1, on the reverse strand, counting down.
AGAGATACCCGCAAGATGATGAATATTCACAGAAGTATTCATCCTAGATCGTCCGTTCCTCGTGTGTACCTCCCACGTCAACGGGGGGGGCCGAGGACTCTTGAGCCTGGAGTGTACGCATGGCAGAGTAGTACTGAGTATGGCATGTAACATACTCAGGAGCTCAGATCCCCTCTTGCGGTTCGTAAAACATCACGAAACTGTAGGAGTGGGAGCAGGATTGTTCAAGGCAGCAAAAAGAGCCGCAGATGAACTCGGCCTCGCATTTGACATCAGGCGAGGAGGCCGGCGAGGTGCTGATGTTGCGTCAGTCACCGAACTTCAGCCAAATCGTCTGAAAGCCCGAATTAGAGCTGCCGAACAGGAAAATCTGTTTCGGCAGCACGTCGATAAACCCCAGCATGGTGTCTTCTATAAGAACATAGAAACACTGGGTTTATCGACCAGGCTGACCTTCGCCTTTCTAAGGTCAGCAGGGCTTAAGTCGGAGACCGAGGGATTCATTATGGCCTGCCAAGATGGTGTTATCAACACCTTGGTCTACCGTAGCCGCGTGTGGCGTGTAGAGGTTCCTGATATCAACTGCAGGACCTGCCATCAGGCGCCGGAATCGCTCATGCACTTACTTTCTGCATGTCCCATATATGCGATTTCGGCCTACATCCACCGACATAACGCGGCTTTACGAGTGCTATACTACCATCTAAGGCACTCGTACGGGGTAGACCAGACACCAGTGCTGCCTTACGTCCCCGGAGATATTGAGTCCGTTGTCGAGAACGAGAAATGCCGGATTTACTGGAACTACTCGTTCCCGACTGTCAGGCTAATCCAAGCCAACAAGCCTGACATAGTCCTCCTCGACCATCAACTCAAGGTGATGTATGTTATCGAGTTCTCGGCACCTGCTGAGAAAAACATCACCTTGAAGGAGGAGGAGAAACGGACCAAATATCGCGATCTCCGGTACGAGCTCCAAGTGCTGTACCCAGGCTACTCGGTCAAAATGGTCGTCCTTATAATCGGTGTACTCGGAGGGATAAAGCCTACGCTGCTCTCGGAACTGAAGATCATACCAGCCTGCCAAAAACCAGCCGAGTGGCTGGCAGGCCAAATGCAGAAGGCGGTCATTCTGGGTTCTCTCCGTCTGCTTAGGGCACACGATTCTGGTATCTACAGTCACTAACCCTGCGGGATGCGGGGAGTGGCTGTAGTTGATGCGCCGGCGCGACTCCCGTGAGGCGTCGGAGGCCACGGGAGGACTGACCGGCATCGGGAAACCGAAAAAAAAAAAAAAAAAAAAAATATAATGGACGGGGTGCAAAGGGTGCAAAGGACCGGCAACCTCCACGTTGGTGCAACCTGGACAGGCAGAGGCAACTCTGCCTGACAAATGCCGGCCGGGAGTACCAGGGCTAACCACCCTGGTACTCTTACAGCTCTGGGTTCCATATAACCCTAAGAAGGGCCCCTCACAATCGACCTCAATCGGATGGAGGTCAAGGACAGATGGGAGGGGCCTTACCGGACGGTCCTAACGATGACGACAATGCAATTGCACATGGACGCTTTAAGTGGACGAGGGAACTTCGGGATGACTTGCTGACCTGCCGCGAGAGTAGCGAACCTGAGCGAAGGGGATACATGGCGCGATTGCATGCACTTTTGGTGCGAAATGCATCCAGAGCATCGCGCCTTCTCTCAACAACATCTGAGAGATCAAGTATCCTTTCTGCTCAGGACAGGTTACGTAAGGGCACCCCGTCAGCTGGAAGAACTGCCAGCCGCAGTCCCACCGCGGCAATTACCAGCTGATGGGGAACATCCTTTAGAGTTCACCGGTGTAGACTTAAGGACGAGGGTTAGCCTTAACACCAGGGCTAACCTAAAGCCACAAGACCTGGCTAGAATGGACGCGGTAATCGATGAGGAAATTCCGGAAGATGTAGACATCTGGCAAATCAACTGTGCCGTGTACAACGCCGCGAAGCAACTCGTCCCCCGTGAGAGGTCAACCAATCACGGGGTCGAGAAAGCCAAGCGGCGTGTACAAAAAATCGAAGGCAAGATACAGTCGGCCAGACAACACGCTTCTCGGATCCAGAGTGTGGTGGAATATAAGACGACTGGTAGAGTTTTTACTCCCAGGATCCGGCGCATAGCTGCCGGATTAAGACGTCAACACCATACTCAAAGACAGTGATGCTAAAGACGTCTAGATGGTCGAGCGCTCATGGCGATAAAGAAAACATTGAAGAGGCGGGTGAGGAGTATGGAACAAAACAATTTGTTCCGTACGAATCCTTCCCGCCTCTTTCAAGAGCCACAGCGTGTTGTCGAGAATCCGCCGACTGTAGAAGATGTCGAAACCTTCTGGAAGGGAATCTACGAAACGCCGCGTCCATTCAATAGCGACACTCCATCAATTGCACACTTCGAGGCTCTGTGTCACAGACATCTTGAAGAGCCAGAAGAAGTGTGCCCGGCAATCAGTACGGAGGAAGTCCAACAAGCACTTGTTGGTACCAAGAACTTCGCTGCCCCGGGCCCAGACGGCATTAACAACTGGTGGTGGAAGAAATTTCCTTCCACTCACCGCCGTCTGGCGCGAGTTTTCAACTCATGGTTGAACGAGGGGCAGCAGATTCCGGACTGGTTCGTCGAGGGACGTACTGTGCTAATCCCCAAAAAGGGGGATCTTTCCGACCCGAGGAATTATAGGCCGATCACTTGCCTTAACTCCTGCTACAAGATATTTACACGTATCTTGTATGCTAGGACGCTGAGGTCTGTTGATCCGGTCTTCCAGCAGATACACGAACAGCGTGGTGCCAAGAAGGGCATGGCAGGTTGCAAGGACAGCCTGCTGATAGACCGCTGTATTACACAGGATTCTGTGCAATACAAGCGGAATCTATCGATGGCCTGGATTGATTACCGCAAGGCATTTGATACAACATCGCATGAGCTATTGTTGTACTTGCTCGAATGTCTTGCGGTACCAGCACCACTAGTGAGATGCATAGAACAGCTGCTGCCGCTCTGGAAGACCCGCTTCACCATAACATCAGGTGCACAGCGGGTCACGACAGGGCAGGTGGCATTTACGAGAGGAGTTTTCCAGGGTGACTCCCTGAGTCCTCTCCTCTTCTGCATCTCACTGTTGCCGTTGTCTGTTGGGCTCCGCCAAACCCGCGGATATCAATGTGGGCCACCCAGCGACCGGAGGCATAAGGTCACCCATCTATTTTATATGGATGACCTTAAACTTTATGCCTCCGGAGAGCGCGAATTACAAAACGCTCTTAGGGTGGTCGAAGAATATACGCGGGCAATTGGTATGGAGTTCGGGTTGGACAAATGTGCAGTTGTCCACCTCAAGAGAGGACGATGCGGGGAATTCCCTGAAGATGCGCAGCTCGCAGACGGAAGCATCCTAAGACATCTGGATGCCGGAGAGACCTATACATACCTGGGTGTGCAACAAAGGCACATCCAGGATGTAACACAAATAAAGGAATCTCTCCGCGGCAAGTACAGACACCGCCTCCGAAAGATTTGGTCTTCCGAACTTTCGGGGAAGAACAAGGTGTCTGCAACTAATATGCTTGCCGTTCCGATTCTGCTCTACTCCTTCGGAGTAGTAAAGTGGAGGGTAGATGAGCTGCGTCAATTAGACAGAGATACCCGCAAGATGATGAATATTCACAGAAGTATTCATCCTAGATCGTCCGTTCCTCGTGTGTACCTCCCACGTCAACGGGGGGGCCGAGAACTCTTGAGCCTGGAGTGTACGCATGGCAGAGTAGTACTGAGTATGGCATGTAACATACTCAGGAGCTCAGATGCCCTCTTGCGGTTCGTAAAACATCACGAAACTGTAGGAGTGGGAGCAGGATTATTTAAGGCAGCAAAAAGAGCCGCAGATGAACTCGGTCTCGCATTTGACATCAGGCGAGGAGGCCGGCGAGGTGCTGATGTTGAGTCAGTCACCGAACTTCAGCCAAATCGTCTGAAAGCCCGATTAAGAGCTGCCGAACAGGAAAATCTGTTTCGGCAGCACGTCGATAAACCCCAGCATGGTGTCTTCTATAAGAACATAGAAACACTGGGTTTATCGAGCAGGCTGACCTTCGCCTTTCTAAGGTCAGCAGGGCTTAAGTCGGAGACCGAGGGATTCATTATGGCCTGCCAAGATGGTGTTAGCAACACCTTGGTCTACCGTAGCCGCGTGTGGCGTGTAGAGGTTCCTGATATCAACTGCAGGACCTGCCATCAGGCGCCGGAATCGCTCATGCATTTACTTTCTGCATGCCCCATATATGCGATTTCGGCCTACATCCACCAACATAACGCGGCCTTACGAGTGCTATACTACCATCTAAGGCACTCGTACGGGGTAGACCAGACACCAGTGCTGCCTTACGTCCCCGGAGATATTGAGTCCGTTGTCGAGAACGAGAAATGCCGGATTTACTGGAACTACTCGTTCCCGACTGTCAGGCTAATCCAAGCCAACAAGCCTGACATAGTCCTCCTCGACCATCAACTCAAGGTGATGTATGTTATCGAGTTCTCGGCACCTGCGGAGAAAAACATCACCTTGAAGGAGGAGGAGAAACGGACCAAATATCGCGATCTCCGGTACGAGCTCCAAGTGCTGTACCCAGGCTACTCGGTCAAAATGGTCGTCCTTATTATCGGTGTACTCGGAGGGATAAAGCCTACGCTGCTCTCGGAACTGAAGATCATACCGGCCTGCCGAAAACCAGCCGAGTGGCTGGCAGGTCAAATGCAGAAGGCGGTCATTCTGGGTTCTCTCCGTCTGCTTAGGGCACACGATTCTGGTATCTACAGTCACTAACCCTGCGGGATGTGGGGAGTGGCTGTAGTTGTTGCGCCGGCGCGACTCCCGTGAGGCGTCGGAGGCCACGGGAGGACTGACCGGCATCGGGAAACCGAAAAAAAAAAAATAATGCGACACTCCAGCAATTGCACACTTCGAGGCTCTGTGCCATAGACATCTTGAAGAGCCAGAAGAAGTGTGCCCGGCAATCAGTACGGAGGAAGTCCAACAAGCACTTGTTGGTATCAAGAACTTCGCTGCCCCAGGCCCAGACGGCATTAACAACTGGTGGTGGAAGAAATTTCCTTCCACTCATCGCCGTCTGGCGTGAGTTTTCAACTCATGGTTGAACGAGGGGCAGCAGATTCCGGATTGGTTCGTCGAGAGACGTACTCTGTTTATCCTCAAAAAGTGCGATCTTTCCTACCCGAGGAATTATAGGCCGATCAATTACCTCAACTCCTGCTACAAGATATTTACGCGTATATTGTATGCTAGGACACTGAAGTCTGTTGATCCAGTCTTTCAGCAGATACACGAACAGCGTGATGCCAATAAAGGCATGGCAGGTTGCAAGGATAGCCTGCTGATAGACCGCTGTATTACACAGGATTCTGTGCAACAAGCGGAATCTATCGATGGCCTGGATTGATTACCGCAAGGTATTTGATACAACATCGCACGAGCTATTGTTGCACTTGCTTGAATGTCTTGCGATACCAGCACCACTAGCGAGATACATAGAACAGCTGCTGCCACACTGGAAGACTCGCTTCACCATAATATCAGGTGCACAGCGGGTTACGATAGGGCAACACTCTTAGGATGGTCGAAGAATACACGCGGGCAATTGGTCAACTGCAGGACCTGCCGTCTGGCGCCGGAATCGTTCATGCACATACTCTCTGCATGCACGATATAAGCAATTTCCGACTACATCCACCAACATAACGAGTGCTATACTACCATCTCAGGTACTCGTACGGGGTAGACCAGACACCAGTGCTACCTTATGTCCCCGGAGATATTGAGTCCGTTGACGAGAACGAGAAATGCCAGATTTACTGGAACTACTCATTCCCGACGGTCAGGCTAATCCAATAAGCCTGACATAGTCCTCCTCGACCATCAACTCAAGGTGATGTATGTCATCGAGTTCTCGGCACCTGCGGAGAAAAACCTCACCTTGAAGGAGGGGGAGAAACGGACCAAATATCGCGATCTCCGGTACGAGCTCCATATGCTGTACCCAAGCTATTCGGTCAAAATGGTCGTCCTAATAATCGGTGTACTCGGAGGGATAAAGCCTACGCTGCTCTCGGAACTGAAGATCACCCTGCGGGATGTGGGAAGTGGTTAATATGCTGGCGTCATTCCCGAGAGGCGTCGGAAGCCACGGGAGGACTGTCAAGCGTCGGGCAACCAAAATAATAATAATAACAATAACAGTTTTCAGTACCTGCGGAGAAAAACACCACCTTGAAGGATGAGGGAAAAAATAATACATATTCCCGACTAGTTCATCGAGAGACGTATTGTGCTTATCCCAAAGAAGGGGGATCTTTCTGACCCGAAGCATTATAGACCGATCACTTGCCTTAACTTCACTACAAGATATTTACACGTATTTAATATGCCAGGACACTGTTGATCTGGTCTTCCAGCAGATACACGAACAGCGTGGTGTCAAGAAGGGCATGGCAGGTTGCAAGGACAGCCTGCTGATAGACCGCTGTATTACACAGGATTCTGTGCAATACAAGCGGAATCTATCGAAGACCTCGATTAATTACCGTAAGGCATTTGATAAAACATCACATGAGCTACTTTTACACTTTCTTTCAATTATTTTGATACAACTCATTGTAATTAACAACTGAACACGCTGTATGTTACAGGAAAGCGCCCCTTTCAAGAAAACCTGAAAAGATAATCTATGCTACAAGCTGAGATATCGGCATCTTGGTGGACACTACGCGCCTGACAAGATTGCCGCCAGGCATACATACGATATATTTTTTATATTTTGTAATGGATAGATTAGCTGTAAGTTAGAAGTGTATTAAAAATAGACAATAAATTTTTAAATTGGTAAATTGGCAACAATGACTGTGTTCTCCCCTTCATGTTGCTAGTTATTTGTGAAACAAACGTTTATTCCAAAGTAATATTGGAATCATCAATTTCATTAATATTTTTTTTAATTTATGGTCTATATTATCTATAGTTATTTATTTGTGGTATCTTATAATGTTTTTTCGCACCTTCTAGGAGCGAACAAACATTACAGTCTATTACTTTATAAACACTTAAAATAAATTACATATACTGATCAATGCTGGAAAATTTCACCATTTGTTATTTATTTTAATTACAGTGACACAGTTTTTCAGATTAAATTAAGCAAATTAAATTGACATTAAAAAATGACAGAGAGAATACAGAATTTGAATTTAAGTTTTAAGTATTAAATAAACTAACGGTTTCGGTATTTCTTTTCCCTGGTCATTACTAAACATTAAATATCTCAAAATTTTTGTAATTATTGTTCACATTGGATCTGACAAAAAGGTGGGCATTTTATCTCTTATTGTTCAAATATATTTGCTCTTTTGTATTAAGCAGTATCCAACATAATAAAAATTAACAGTTAGCAGATGAAATGAACTAGAAAAGCCTTTTAAGTCTCCTGTGGCATTATTTCGCTTTTATTCTACCTACTTCGTTATCTCCGTTTATTATTTTCACGCCACATTCGATTACATCAACAATAAAACCACACATAAAGCAGTATCGATTTCAACTCAATATCTTTTATTGTTTTTAATAATGGTTTTAAACAACAAATGCCCACAATATTGCACTTATAATTGGATATTCAGTTTACGACCTAAGGCAAATTACATTTTGTAGAAAGAACCTCATTAATTCCTACGACTTTGGTTTTTATGTCCTTAATTTATTACTAACGCTCGTAACTCAAGTTTTATTACTTTGATAACAAAAACTGCCATTGTGTTAACTGATGCTGACAGGCCTTTGTCTTTTTCTATATGGGAGTAGTGTCAACATAGGTTACAGGAATATTATGGAGACGTGTTTTATAATTAATTAAAGTAAAACACCATATGCTAAATGTATACTCCACAGGGGACACTGGGATTTTCGTTCCAAGGACATACTTGATGCAGGATTGGTAGTCAAAAACAATCAATGTAAACCATTTTTCGTCATAATTTACTGTTTGTGCATGGTTTTGGCTTGAATCACGTGTCAAACATTACACTTAATAATGATTGTGGTGTTTAAAGTCAGCAACATCTGAAGAGACAGTTCTTAACGTGCTACTAGGTATCGCAGAAGATCCAAAATTCTATCGTACGATTTTTAAAAAGGAAAAGTTTACCCTTACAAAATCAAATTAGTACAAGATTTTTCAGATGATGGTTATGAGTAGAATGATACCTGGTCAATTCACCTACATTTTGACCGATTTTGAACAGAAGGAACCAGGTAGAAATTTCTAAATCCCCGCGAAAACTGCACAGAGCTCGTTATGCTAAACAATCGCGCGACCATGTCTTGACGCGATACGGGATGTAAGTTATGTTAGGTTTCTTTTGAATGGGTCCCTGTGGACCCTCCAGTGCGGCCTTCAGCAAGCCTATTGTGGCTCACACCTAGGTATATTTCACCCAATTAGTTCAGTCTCTTAACGAAACTGATAACTTTATTGGGTGAGAATGTGTCACATCCTCTGGCAGTAGTTGCCCTTTGCCAAATATTAAGAATCGGATCCTCTCCACAGCAGGACAGGTACATAGGATATGGTCTGCCTTCTCATCATCTTCCAGGCATAGACGGCACTTGGCGTTTTCCGTTAGGCCGAGTTTATGCAGATGGTAGTTTAGTCGGCAGTGTCCGGTATATAGGCCTGTTAGAGTTTTCAGGTTTACCCTGTTTAACTCTAAAAATTTCTTAGCTCTTGATTTCAAAGGGTACTTTATAAACGCCTTTGAATAAACTAATACTGGTAAGTCTTGCCAATACTGGAGAGTTTTCCTTTCAGCCCAGGTTGAGATAGTTCTCTTAGCAGTACTTAAAGATATGTCAAGTATCGGTTCTGGTACGATGATTCGTGATCCCACTCCTTCTCTGGACAGGGAGTCGGCTATTTCGTTACCTTCCATACCAGATTAGCCGGGTATCCAGACCAGAGTCACTTTATTGTTTTTGTTCAAATGATTTAAAGCCTTCTGACAATTCCATACCGTTTTGGAGTAACACCGATAGGAGCCAAGAGCTTTTATAGCTGCTTGGCTATCTGAGAAAATTTTTATCGATCTGCGTGCAAGATGCATATATTCCAGCCTTCTCACACACAGTTCAATGGCATGAACCTCAGCCTGAAAAACAGTTGCATGAGTACCTAGGCTTGAAGATGTCCTCACCCGTGATCTGTAGCTATGTACTCCGGCTCCTGCCCCCTCGGAAGTTTTGGTGCCGTCTGTAAACCAGCAACTGTCTGCCCTCAGTAGGTCGGCTTTATTCCGATCCCACTCATCTCTTTCCGGAGAAAGGATGTTGAAGGACAGCTCGTAGTTGGTCATGGTAGGTATAGTATCCGAGGGCATACCCAGGATGCTGTGATTCAACATTCAGCAACCTGTTCCGCTCTATGACACTTGTCTGCGGCATATTAATGGCCGCTTGTTGTAGTCTGTAGGTTGCCCACCGCCTCTCCAAGTATATATGAAGAGGGGGTAAATGCAGGAGGATTTCTATTGCAGCTGACGGTGTGGTGCTAATTGCTCCCGTTACGGTCATGCATGCTAATCTCTGCAGTCCAGAGAGTTTGGCTTTGACCGTCCGTTGTGATCTTTTCGGCCATCAAACAATGGATCTGTATATTATCCTTGGTCTGATGACCGTGATGTAGATCCAGTAAATTTGTTGGGGGATTTACCACAAATACGACGGCATGTCCATAAGGACAGCTTTGATTTGTGGATTATCTTTTCCAGATGGGAGTTCTAATTAAGTGATCTATCTAGAGTGATTCCTAGATACTTTACCTCCTTTGCAAATGGAATAGTTTCACCCATTATGGAGGGAGGTCTTAAGTCCTCCAGCTTCCTTTTCCGGGTGAATGGTACTATTACTGTTTTTTGAGGGTTTACAGACATCTTCCCTGTCACGCCAGTTACTCACTGCATCCAGTGTCTCTTGAAGGGTATTCGATATTACTCCTTCAGAGTTTCCTCTGAGTGGTATGACTAATCATCTGCATATGCTAGAACCTCACCTCCCACAGGGAGAATAGCCAGTAGGTCGTCCACAAGAAGTGACCACAAAAGGGGGAGAGTAGCCCACCTTGCGGACATCCTCTTGTGGCTCTAAATCTGTTTCTTCCTGTAAAGACGTTGTTATGGTCCTGTTTGATAGCAAGCACGAATCCAGTCACCTATAGTAGGCTTAATTCCTCTGGCAGCCACTGCTGCATATAAGGAGTCAGGCAGTGCATTATTAAATGCTTCCTCAATGTCGAGAAAGGCTTCCACCGCAATTTACTTCATTTGAAGGGATTAGGTGATCTTCTCGACTACGTTGTTAAGTGCTAGTTTTGTTGATTATCCTGTCTGATAGGCGTACTGATGGATATTAGGAGGTGATGATTCAGGATGTTTCTCCTGATGTATCCGTTCAGCACCTTCTCGCAGCCTTTCAACAGAAAAGATATCAGGCTAATTGGTCTAAGCGATTTAGGTCTTGGTTCTTTCCTACCCATTTTTGGTATATATACTACCTTAACCGCCAATCAACTGGTTGGGGTATAGTTCCATACCAGACTAGCTCTAAATAATTTAATGAGGAATGAGAACAATATTTCCAGTCCATTTTGTAGTAGAGCTGGGAAAACTCCGTCCTCTCCTGGCGATTTGAATGGTTGGAAGGATTTGATGGCCCCCTCAATTGCCGGTAGTGTATCCCCTTTTTTAGCTGTCAGCCAATCATTTTTATCAGGTCGTTTTAATCGACCTTCTGATGGTGACAGCCGTTGGTCATCCGGATTCAAGCACCTTGGGAAGTGGTTTTGTGCTAGGAGCTGTAAGGTTTCCTTTCCAAAGTCCGCATATGAGCCATCCGATCGCCTTAACGAGCCAAATTCCCACGTCGGATTTCTGGAAAGAATCTTATGGATTCTAGTACTGTGAGGTAGGTCAGTTATACTCTCACAGAATTTTCTCCAAGATCCTCTTTTTGCTTTCCTTATTTCTTTGTTATAGTCCGTTAGAGCGGATCTATATTGGTCCCAGTCGCCCGAAGCTTTAGCTCGATTAAAGAGGCGTCGAACTTCGGATGTAACACGCCACAGCACCCGCACAGCTGAAATTTACACGCGTGTAGAATCGTTTAGGTATTTAGTTTGTTTCCCAATAATTTTAGGAAACTAACTTTTAGTGTGTTTATGAGTTCTGGAAAAGTAACATAATCGCAACACAAACCATGGGGTTGTTTCATAGATATCAGGGAAGTGCAAATACTGTGGTACTGTTTATATCATCCATTTTTCTATACAATCTCTTTTTATGTGTCTATTTCCTTAAAAAAAAAGAAAAGAATTTGACCAATGTTTGGTCAACTGACCAGTCAATTAACCAAAAAGATGTTGACCGGTTAAAAGCATAATCCTAGTTATGGGAGACGTTTACAATTTTATGAAATATTGATGGATAGGTGCAATATTGATCAACATTTTCTACACAACATAGTCTTCTCAGACAGAACTACATTTTACATGAACGATGAAATAAATAAATACAACTGTAAGTATTGGGCACGTGAAACTCCTCAGAGAAGTTCACAATCAGTTTACACAGAAAATAAATGTAAGGGCTGAAATTATTAGTCGACATATAATCTCTTTTTTGGACGACAATTTGACAGCTGCAAGATATTTATTCCTTCTTTAGAAGGCCTCAGTCGCCTTATTTTTTCATTGTATTGTAAATAATGAAGAATCTAGATTTATGAATTACGAAGGATCTAGAATTAATCCTTTCTTCCTTATGAATTAAACGTAATGATGATTATAAAACTAGGGGAGAACACGGAAGAATTCTATAATTTTTACTTTTTCATACCTAATAATAGTAATCGTAATTTTTTTCGACCTCGATATTTTGATTGATTTATACGTTTTGAACCCTCCCGAATCCATTCTGACTATTTTCCGAATGATGTCTGTCGGTTCGTGTGTGTGTTTTGCTATCGCGTGCGCGGATAGGGACATGTTTGTATGGATAACTTTTACACGATGTTACTACGGAATCAATGTATGATCGTGACCAGTGGCTTCTTAGGGCTCGAGGGCTCGAAGAGACCACTGGCAGAGAGAATAAGGATAGTTTATACAGCAGGAATTCTGTCTGTATGGCTTGACCTAATAGACTTGTGTTTGGTCTATTTTTCACACATCGTATTGCACACGCTGCGCTTTAGATAGACTTATTCAACTAGATAATGTGACCGCACTTTATAACTTTAAATTATCAAAATTAATAAAATTGTGTACATCATAAGACATCGATCGTACTAGCAATATTCAGTCACCGAAAGATATTGCATTGAGAGCGCACTAAAACTGTACACGATTAGATATTTCCGAAAGACGAATTTCTATAGAAAAAGCAGAGTGTACGATAAGACGGATCTTTGCGGAATACCAGAGTTAGTAGAGAACGATTCTACCGAAGACTTTATCAGTCACAAAGTAAAGCTAGCAGTTAAAAAAGGAATTCGATATTCACAAGCACAACAAACCTGGCAAGCCACAGGGTGTTAAGTAGTGACTGTGGTCCATAGTTTATCAAATGCTGATGTTTTCGCAATCTCCATCTCTCGATTGTTTCTTTCCATATACGCGAAATTTTTAGTTGTACTTTTTCGATGGAACCCCCACTGCTGATCGCACAGGATATTTGTCGATTCAAGATATAGCAACAATAGTGATTATATTATTTTGGAAAGCAAAACAATGGAGCGATAGTTATTTGGATTAATCTTCTTTCCTTTCTTGGGAAATTAACTGCTCAAGGGCAACCTTCCAATTGCACGATAAAATACTTTGTAGAAAAGGGAAAAGTTGGAAAAGTTGGAAAAATACAGGAGTTAGTTCTAGGATGCACTTTTTAGGTACAACTATTTGTGGATAATATCTCACTGTGTACTCATCTGTAATTAACTCTAAAGTACTAATTAAGTCGTGCTAATAAGTAGTAGTAGTAATTGTTGGTGGCGACTGCCATAAGTGCTTCCTACTCAAACCTATTCGATCTTTCAATGAGTGTCAAAATGTTTTTCCATCTCTTCTCCCCAGAGTCAGACCGAATTTCGCACCTCAATCGCTCTGCGACAAGAATTGGTAGGATGTTTCTTCACCCCTTCGTATATCTAGCAGGTTGGATCTTTCTACAAACCTATCAGTAGTAGGTATCTCTTGATTTTACAGTGGCCAGTCAAAACTTCGATTAGGTGAATCAGGGTCTTCCAGCTCCGACCTAGTAAATAGACTAAACGCGATTTGTTCAGTCCCGATACCAAGCCCTGGGTTTTTTTTTTCCTTCAAATGCAATGTTCTTTAAGTGTCTCATAAGTGCAGTCATAGAGTGTCGTCATGACCTGTCTTCTTGTGATGCCCAAAATAAGTTCAGGTGTCAGATAAGGTTCCTCAGCTTCAAATCGAATTTTTCACTCTCTATGTTGATAAATTCGTAGCTCAATAATTTGTCTAATAAAATACAGTTCTTTTGAAAATTCAAAATTATTTTCAGAAATAGTCAAACTCAAGTTTACTCTTGTGGATTTCGATTTTCTGACATCATTGTGTCATTTGCGTATGTATTTTATTGATGTATAGATTTCACACAATTTATTATCTATCTATAACATAACTCATGCAATACATTCGCGATTTTTTTATTTATTTTGTAACATGTTTTCTCTAAATCAATAAATAAATACTCAACGGTAAAATAAAAAACTATTTGATTTTAAATGTTTAAACCTCCATGGCAAATTTAACAATATATTCGTCCTTTGGTACCCATTAATCATCAAAGAATGATAGGTCTTTGTTTTGACACTGAATACATAAAATTATTTATATATTGATATATCCAGTGGCGATAAAAATATCTACTATTTATTTATTTCCTTCACTGATTTTAGGGAATGGAAAATTTTGTTTTAAGTTATATAATCAATAGTTTTTTTTACAAAAGATACTGTCAAAAGTACACAAATAATAAAATTAAAGTTCTAAGAAAACTTCTTTGAATTTATTGCCAATGTAACAGCTAGCCCGCCTGAGCGACCACTGCGACTTATTAACTATACCAAATTGAATTTACCACAGTAGGGAATAGCAAATCCAAATTGTTACCACATATTTAATGCTAATCAGATATCCCACTTGTGTCGGTACGCTTTAAAGTATGTGGTAAATACTAGTACTTAATTTTTTTACTTGGATGCGCGCTCTAAGTACTAAGGCTGGGAATCTATTAAGAATAATTCGAGTATTGGAATATCCGAGTATTCGAATACGAATATCTAATGGGAAAAACAAAAACTAAACAATCTCGAATATTCGAATATTCTATTATATTTGAGTAAATTTTAATATTACAATATATTATTAAATTATGTACGAATAGGTATGCAGTAAGCATCCAACCAAAGTAGGTAGATAGTAGTTATAGGTAGGTACCTATTATAAAATCCAAATATATAAATAGACCACATTAGTGGCACGCTTTACTCCCAAACTATTCCATCTCTTTCTCGCTCCGACCTTATTCTTACTGTGCTAAGGCAGGGGTTAAAATTAAATTTTAAATTTTAGAAAACCTGTAAATATTTAACTGCTGACTTTTCATGTATTTGTTTTACCTTCACAATCTGCGTCTTTTTTAAAAACATTCTAATTTTAGAGCACTTTGAAAAGGAAAATAGTTATGTTATGACACAGAAGTATAATAAACTAGCTCTCTTTTCGTTTTATTTAAGCTTCAATATTTAAATGTGAACAATAGCGCCTCAATCCTAAAATAAAATACTAACTAAATAATTCTGACCCTTAAAGCACATGTACAGGAGACATACCCTATTGTGGGTATGGAAATCAAATCAAATTGCCTGCTTAGTGGATTACGTCACGACCATTATTGTGGTCTATCCAACCAAATACTCAAATAGAGTATTCACTATTCACTAGTATTCAGTACTATACCTATTAATAATGAATAATCGAATACCTATTCGAATAATTCGGATTATTCGAGTATTCGAATATCCGAATTAATCGAATAGGTATTCGCATAATTCGAACTAGTCGAATATCCGACTACTCGAATAATTCGAATATCCGAATATTCGAATATTCGAATATCCGAATACCTATTCGAATAATTAGAATAATCCGAATATTCGAATATCCGAATAGTTCGAATATTCGAATATTTTTTCGAATACTAAAATCTGGAAAATTCCCAGCCTTAGTTAGTATAATCACGAACAATTTAAAATTTTATAATTTCCTCATCTTTGACGCTATTAACCTCTCTTTTGACGCAGATGTTGTAGTGTAGTATAGTGCAAGATTATTAAATAAATAGTGTTGTGTGATAGGTCAGTTCTTTAGTTATTTATATATAAACTTTTGAAAATGTCTCCAAAATATTGTTGGGTAAAAAATTGTCTCAAAAACACAGAATATAATATGGAATTATGTTAATTTTCATTTCCAAAAGAACACGAAAGATAAGTCTAAATTAGAAAGTAATAACGTTAAATACTTAATGGTGATAAGAGTACATAACACATACAATTTTCCATACTTCATTCTACCAAATTTAAATTTAAGTACAAATGGACAGTAGTTGTCTAGGTTACTTTCGAGATTATTTTACATACATTTTTGTTTGATCTATCAAATAAATACACTTTTTAAATAAATAAATAAATAACTGTTTGGTTTATTAGGTATATTTTAATTTGTACTGTTGTTTACTATATTTTTTTGGAAACGGCTCCTCTTACAAGAGAGATGACAAAGAGACAAAAGACATTTTAAACCTTATTTGTCAACAGTATAATAATTGCTTCTATTGTCTTATTGTCCTCCCGTTTTATATTTTTTTATATTACATCAAACAGACAATATCTAATAAAAATTTCTACCAAGTTTAGTTACCTGCTTTAATTCAACAAGTCCTGATTTTTTTAGTTTCGTATTCTTTAAGGTTTTGACAGGTTTAATTCTTCAGGGAATCATTTTGTCAATAATCTTGATTTATACTCACACAGAGAAAAAAATTGTGACATTTTATCCCAATTATAAAAAATTACACTCCAAATTGGACTTAAAAATGTGACAGGAACAATTTGTGTAAATAAATAATACATTTTTGCAGTAATTATCTTGCACAGTTTATGCATTAACACTATTTGAAATTTTTGTACAAACTTAGAAATTACTTACCTAAATTGATTTCTTTACAAATTTGGATTACGCGATTGCATAAAAATACAGTTGTTCCGTCCAGGAACAATTTAGTGATATTCTCCCAAATCTTGATGAAGATGAAGACGAAACTCAAAATTTCGAGTAATCTATTGACAACTCTGTTGATCACGCTTTCAAACTGTCCAGAAATGAATATTTCTTACAAGAATGGAAATGAAAATTTTCCCAACATTTATGAAACCCACAATCACACCATAACCTATGAAAATTTCTCTATCAATAATCCAAAAAAATTCATTTATATTCAGAATCCCCCGCTTAAACTCTTAATCGACACTGGCTGTCCTAAGACAATTATTCGTCCCGATATAATTGAATATTTCTACCCTCATTGTATTTTCAAAACCCTTCTTCTATAAAAACATGCAAAAATTAGATTGAAAGCTGATATTCCCCTTCCCAGAATTTCAATCAAAGAAGCATATACAAGTTTTACTTTTTGATTTCCATAATTATTTCGACGGTCTCATTGGACTCGAAGACCTACAAAAATTTGGTTTCTCTCTCAACTTTCCTAACCAATCGTTAGATAACGCTCTCCAATTTCATTGTCCATTTACTTCAGACAAGCATCTGATAGCGAAATTCATTTCACTTTGAATGCTCATGAAGTTATCCAGGCTAAAATCCCTGTTAATACCAACTTTGTCCCAATTTATATTCAACAAAAATCCCAACGTTCATGCAAAATACCCTGTATAGTCACAAACGCAGAAAATGGTTACGCTTTGGTTGAACTCCATAATATTTCTGAACATCCTACGACCGCTATTTTTTTCCCAACTCATTTTATGTAATCCTGCCGATCAATATAATTTTTACGATTACAATTTTAACCCTGTGACAAATACATATTATCATCTAAACCCCGAAGAATAATGCGAACTTTTAAAGTTATGCAAACAATATACTGATATTTTCTATTTTCCTAATGACAAACTGACTTTTACAAATCAGGTTAAACACAAAATTTTAACAAAGGACGAAGAACCTGTACAAACTAAAAGTTATCGTTACCCTCATGTCCATAAAACTAAAGTACAAAAAGAAATTCAACAAATGTTGGATGACGAAATTATAAGACCTTCTTGTAGCCCTTGGCCTAGTCCCATATGAATAGTCACAAAAAAACTTGATGCCTCAGGAAGACAAAAGTAGCAAATAGTGATCGATTATCTTAAGGTTAATGAAAAAACAATTGACGATAGATACCCTTTACCAAATATCACCGGCATTTTAGACAAACTAGGTCGACGTTGTTATTTTACCACACTCGATCTAGCCTTCGGGTTTCATCAGATAGAGATGCACCCCGATTCTATTCCCAAAACAGCTTTTTATGTTGAAAACGGTCATTATGAATATCAGGATGATATTTGGACTGAAAAAGGTCCCGGCAAGCTTCCAACGTGTTATGAGATAATGTATTAAAATATTTAAATAATATAATTTGTCTCGTATACATGGATGACTTAATTATTTTTTCAACTTCTCTTCAAGAACACCTCCAGAATTTAAAACAAGTTTTACAAGCCTTCCGCGAGTCAAAATTAAAAATACAGTTAGACAAATTAGAATTTTTACAAAAAAATGTAGAATTTTTAGGACATGTCACCATCCCTAATGGTATCAAACCTAATCCAAAGAAGATCAAAGCCATTCAGAACTTTACAATACTGAAAACCCATTGAGATAAAGTCACTTCTTGGACTTTTAGGTTACTACAGACATTTTATTGACAATTTTGTAAAATTAACCAAACCAATAACACAGTGTCTAAAGAAAGCCAAGAAAATTGAACATACCTCCGAATTCGTTTAATGTCTTGAAAAATGCAAAACCCTCTTATGTAACAAGCCCTTACTAGCATGCCCTGATTTCCCTAAACCATTTACTGTAGAAACTGATGCAAGCAATTATGTAATTGGCGCAGTCCTTTCACAAAATAGACACCCTATATGTTACACTTCTCGAACTTTGAACCCTGCCGAATGCAATTACGCCGTTATTGAAAAAGAATTATTAAGCGTTGTTTACGCGACTAAATACTTCCGTCCTTACCTATTTGGTCGAGAATTTACCATCCTCACTGACCACAAACCTCTTCAGCGGTTATTCTCTCTTAAGGATCCCAACTCTCGTCTTGTAAGATGCAGATTAAAATTAGAAGAATTTGATTATGATATCAAATTGACCTAATGTTGTCAATTTTTATGGTACTTTTTGCAGATGACACTATTCTTGTGAAACAGTTGAGAAATACAAGCAGCAATGTTGCTTACTCGAAAACTGATATCATAAATAAGGCCTCTGACTGGTTTACTGCAAACAAATTATGCTTAAACACCAATAAAACACATTACTCTTTTCTACCAGAACAAATACCTCGGAGACTGTAAAATTCTTAGGCCTGACTTTAGATAGTAGATTAACTTGGCACTCATACATCAAAGATTTGTCAACAAAATTATCAAGAAAAGTTTATGCAATTAGACAAATTAAAAACGGAGTGAATATGGATGCTGTACTTATTGCATATCACGCCTTGTTACACAGTGCAATGATATATGGTCTGATAAACTGGGGCACATCAGCCCAAATTTATAGCATCTTCATTATTCAGAAAAGAGCAATAAGAGCCTTAGCAGGTGAGATTCGACTTGAAAGTTGTAAACCGTTGTTTATTAAATTCAATATATTAACATTACAATCGGAGATAATCTGCTGTAATATAATTCACATAAAGGAACACTTGAGCGAATATACAAGGAACGGTGAATATCATGAGTATAACAACATTCGCAACCGTAACGATTTACAGATACCTCACCAGAGATTAGCGTTCACTAAGAAAAATAATTTTGGAATTACGTTGTACAACTCTCCTCCAAGTAGTCTAAAATATTCACCAATTAGACAAAAACAAAATTGAAAAAACACCTTTTAGCCAATGCTTATTATAATATATCAAAGTTTAATTATGTTTAAATTCAGGTTAATATGTTGTATGTCATATCATTGGTTGACTGCATTAGTACGAATATCCTAATAATACTCCATATTTGTCTTGAGTATTTTTATACTTATTTTACATTTACATGTGTATTCAATCTTATCATGTAATTGTTTGACTGCATTATGTCCTAATGTTGCTGTACACTTTATTTCCTGTGTTTTATATTTTATATTTAAATGTTTATTTATATGTTTTTCTGACTTGTCAGAACACTATTGGTGCACTTCTATGACTAATAAAGTATATATCAGATTTGAATTGTCTAAATTTGAGTCAATATGTATATCATATTATTGTCTGACTGCATTGGGTCCTAATGTTACCATGCATTTATATCCTGTGTTCTACATTTTATATTTACGTTTTACATTCTATATTTATATGTTTATTTATGTTTATTTATGTTTATTTACATATTTATTTGTATATTCATTTATGTATTTTTCTGACTTGTTAAAGCACTACGGGGCATTTTTTGTGACCAATAAAATTATTATTATTATTTTCGGTTGCCTGCCGCTAGACAGTCCTCCCGTGGCCTCTTGTTTGACCCTCTGAGAACCTAAAAATCGAATACCCGAATAAATCTGTCACGTACCTGACATCACTTGTGGTATTGAAATATAGCAATTCCATCCATTCCGTCACTAAAATGACTCCCTGAAATCTTGAAATCTATTAGGAAAGTCGTCAGTTTTACTTTTTGATTTGAATGAAGAGATCATTGTAAATAACTACCGAAGAACACAAAAATTTAGTCCATCAATTATACCTCCAAATCAAAAGTACTATCGAGCAATCAAAAATAAAAATGATTGAAAAATAAATAAAAATCGAAAAGTCCCGGAAAAAATAAACCCGGAACAGGAAATATATGTTAAAAACCCCGAAGCCAATAGAACAAAGCTTGCTCCACGTTATAAAACTAGATAAGTATCCCGCGATCAAAATTTAATCATTAGAACTAAAGCCAATAAAAGACGTGTACATAAGCCAAATATTAAAAAATTAAGAAAACACGCATTAAAAGCTAAATCTGTTGTTTCAGATTTACAAAACAAAATGAAGAATCAGACGCTGACATACATCGTCCTTCTTACGCTAAAACTACAACCAGTACATTCAGACGAAGCAAACGTCAAACCATTAGAGTATCCACTTTTTCTTCTTTCAGTCAATAATTTTACTCATATAATTAACGCTTATCACAATTTTGTATATAAAGTTAACTTAACCAACATTCATAATCTCATATCAAACCTTGGAAATAATCTAGATATATTAAATCATACATAAGAATTGTTACTTTGTATCGGTAGAATGAAACTCAATATTGGCCAAACGAATATAGCTTGCAAAAACATTGTTAATATTTTTAAAAATATTAATCCAAAATGTCTTAAAAGAGGACAAATAAACATTGACGGAAGTGCACAAAAGTGGCTATTTGGAATACTCGATAATGACGATTTAGAACTAATTAATTATAAATTTAATAAACTTCTCAATAATTAACAGAAAATTGTAAAAGTAAACTTGAGAACTTCCATACTGAATCACATGATGGATAAAAATGAACAAATAATTAATACAATAAATTCAGATCTAGATTCTTAATAATCATATTAAATGAGCATATTTTGACTAATGCACAAATTTTATTCAACTACCTGGAAAACTTAGAAAATGCTATATCCTTTGCTCAATTAAATGTAGTTCATTATTCAATTTTGAAAAATACAAACTTGAGACAAAATCAATTAGCAAAATTTAGATATTTGCAAAGCTCTCGAGATTTCTATGGCGTACAACCTTAAAATTTTAATTGTAAGCCAAGAAACTTATAATTTGTATAGACTCTATCCCATTCCAATCCAAAATTTTACCTTTATTCCTGAAAAACTCATATTACTGATTGGAATAAACTCGCATATATCCTTGTTAAACCCATGCCCTGTAGTTGAGGATCAGATTTTTTGCCAAGGACTCCCTTCGCCGAATGAATATAAATGTTTACTAAATTTGATCCACAATGATGACCTAAGCCAATGCAAATTAACTCCGGTTTACCTACAAGAAGATGTAATTGAACAAATAACTGCCAATTTAGTGTTAATCCTGCCAAAAAAACCTGCCAACCTAAAAATTTCATGTTTACCAATAACTGTAACATCTATCGCAGAGCCAGCAATCATAAAACTAAAGCCAGGATATTCTCTCCAGTTTGTCTCAAACATATTATTATACCGAGCAGATCTCTGTCTCAACATTTTCACTGACTTCAATTGATGTTTCAAAACTTGGAAAAAAAGAACCAACCTCTAAAGTTAGAAAGGATCAATTTCGAAGATTTAGAACACCTTCTTAAGAGCCTGTCTCATTTGGAAGAAATCGAATTACCAGATGACATTCCTTATTCTACTCCATGGTAGATCTATGCCATAATCATCATTGCAATTTTATCTGTTTTAGCATTTCTTTGGATCCATCTAAAAAATTATATTCTAAGCTTTGGATTCTTCACTCATCTCAAAGAAAAATCCAAAAGCCTCCCTCAGATTCCAAGACTGATGTCAACCCGAAGTTGCCATTCTAAGGGTGGAGATGTAATAGGTCACCGTAATGTGTCACCCTTATCTTTATTTTAATAACATATTCATTATGGATATAACTATTCGTCATGTGAATTTTCTGTCTAACCCACTTTATTTCCAAACAGTTTCTGCGTTATTTCCACTGATATTGAATTGTATAAATACTAATTAAAAATCCCATTTTATTTAAGAAGTAACTAGACTATCGATCTGTACGTTATTCCTGTCAGAAATAAAAATTGTTTTAAAACTTCGTTGTTTTTGCTCGCAACATTAGTAACTTGTACACATTTCTCTGACTTGTGGGATATCTGAATCGTAATCTGTGATTCTTACTAGCTGTGCATATTTCAGCACAGTACACCAATGACGCGTGTGTATACAAATGCTAAATATGAATTTCACACTGTGTAACGTTCGGAGATAACCGGTATAGTCTGACCTTGCATAGAATTAAAAAGAAAATATTATGTTCCTTCACTATCGCTATAACTACGGCTACAGAGATATTTCTGATTATGGTCCACTGACATTCTTCAAAAATGGTAGCGTTAACACATCAATTGTCTAAGACATAGTTACAAAATTTCATCCTTTCTTGATACTTTTCCGCTGTTTTTCCAAATACGACTGGGCTTCAGACAAGACTATATTTATACTAATCAGTGAAAGAAATGTAAAAAAAGATAATTTAATACTATACCAGTAAGACTGTTAATATATAAATGTATAGATTAATTAGGAAGACACAGATATAAATCATCGTTGTTCAAATCATAAAGACAAGGCGGTAGTTTATTAGACTTTTTGAAATGACCCAGTTATCATTCGCTTTGTGTCATCTTAGTTCCTTCTTCTTCATTTTTTGTAAAATAGTTCCATAAATGACCATTTCTAAAAATTTATACTTAACACAAACTTTAATTCTCGATTCGTTTATATATTTATTTTTTATCACTGAAACGTTAACTAAATATACATACACAAAAAATTTTTGCTATGTTTAAATAAAATTACAAAAATAAGCATTATACCTACTACTGGTTATGTTTACATCAGATATGGAATAACATAAATATAATTACATTCTATGAATAATACACATCTGAAACATTAAACTGTCGAAACATTTAATAAATATTTGTCATAAAGTGAATTAGTTCACACTATTTACATGAGACGTAAATCTATACTCTAATAAATCAATATAGATGTAATAAAGGCAATCTAATAAATACACATATCTTGCTGATGTTCCTGCTATCTATTGCATAAGTTTTATTTTTGACAACACATGTCAAACAGGATTTCAGCTAAACAAAAATATTTTTTTTCTACAACCACCATTGAAAGTAGCATTCTCTGAACACATATCCATTAATCAATCAATCAAAACGATTTTATTAACAATTAAAGAAAACCGCCCGTTTACCGACCTAGCATTGTATAAATTCGTGTACAATAATTTTGAATTTTGACGATGCTTCGATGAGCCAAACTGTCACAGTAAAAAGCTCACCTCTAAACAATACTGAATTGGGAAGTGGGACTGTTCAACTCCGCTTATTTTTGGGTATTTAATGATATTTCGTCTATATGATAATGTGCCGCAATTTATTGATGGTTAGCTTATAATTTGGAATAAATTTTGCGAAGAATTTTGATAACAAAAATGAACAAAAAGAAAATAAAAGAAAAATGAGAACAGAATTTGGAATTTTGGTGTATCTTTTATTATGTGGGAGTGTCCTTCCATTTTGTGGGAGGAGCCTGATCTAAAGATGTTGTCTGAAAATTGGTAACATTTGGTATGGTAATTTGTGTTTTATTCGAAATGGCGCATTATACTCCCTTATTTGTGTAATGTTGGCGGTTAGTGGACAATTAGAGAGTTTACATTCGTAAAAATTTTGTGAAGTATCTCTGATATAATCCACTATGGGTATAATGTCGTTGCAAAGTTGTCGTAATTCCCTTATGGGGGGTATATTTTGTTGAGTTACTTATGAGGCGAAGGAATTTATTTTCCAGTCCCTGCAATTTGTGTAACGTCGTCGCACTTGCAGAACACCACCGGCGCGGCGCGGCGCGGCCAGCATATACTAAGGCCGGTCTCACTGTCATCGTGTAAATTAATTTTTTATTACCCCTGTTTAGTCTGCTATTCCCCAGCATCAGGGGGTATAGACTCCTGGACAGAGAATATACTTTACGTATCGTCTCGTTAACATGTTTTGCAAAATGAAGTCCTTTATCCAAAGTTACGCCTAAATATTTTAAGTCTTGTTCCGTCTCAATTTGGCTGCCCCCATCGAAATAGGTGTAATTATTTTATTATTTATTCTTTTTTAATTGAAAACAATAGCCTCCGACTTGGCGACGTTCACCTTCACCCTCCACTTGGCGCAGCACTCCGACGCCCGTACCATGTGCGCCTTTATCAGCTGCCCAGCGGCCTGAGCATGGTGACTGTGGCAGTATATAGTGTTCGGGAACTGCGGAAAGTCGGACACGTATATGTTATATAATTTTGCGGAAGAACTCGACGCTTCTATGTCACTCCGCTTCAGCTGTGCAAGTAATGTATCAGTTGCGTTAAATGGTCCGGAAAGACGTACCGGTGCAGTTTATATATGATACCGGGCAGCCAAACGGTATCGAATGCTTTCTCAATATCAGAGAACATCATGGCGGTGCTCTTGTCTCGAGATTATACAGTCGCTTGACATCATTGGCGATCCTGACGATCTGTAGAGTCGTGCTGTATCTCTTCTTGAAACCAACTGAAAATCATCGTTGATTTCAAAATTGTCCTGGGCAGTGTTTAGCCGCTTGAGGACGGCCGTCTCAACCAGTTTAGATACCGCCGATAGTAAAGATATCGGACGGTAACTAGAAGCCATTTTCATCTCCATGAAAACATATCAGGTTTTTGAAAAAACTAATTTGTTTGATTTAAGCAAATCAAAAATCTTTCTCTAAAATGTTTAATTTTTGAAAAAAAAGGTTTTAAATAACATCTTCCATATTTAAACATTTTATACGCTATTATTCTGATATCCTGTTATTTTTATTATCCTGTTCTTTAATTAAACCAAGAAACTAGCCGCTATCTTTTTATAAAATTTGGTATCAGTACTTGTGATGAATTTGTTTAACAATATGTGGTATATATAAACAAATTTATCATTTTTTTAACGAAAAAAAAAGACAATACAACTATATCATCATCAATGATATACAATAACCGATATCAACAAGTTCTCTCAGTCGACTGTAAACAGTTGTGCTGAATTCATTTCCACTGGCTACATTGACTCAATTAATTTTTACCGTAATACTGGGACTTGCAGTAATAATAATTTATTACATATAAAAAAATATCACCGCCGAAGATACTAACGAAAATCTATAAAAAAAACTTAAACCTAATATGACTATAGGACCTGACCTTATACTATATTTTTTTATTTGGGGATTATATAATATTGTTTTCTGTGCATCACTGTGTATTTTACGAAGAGAATATTGCGTATTGCGATGTAATTCCTTTTTCCAATAGCAGTAGACATGTTTTGTTCTCCTATGAACTCATCGGTACTATAGGCTGTAAAAAGCGATGACATCGCAATGGAACGTTTTACTAATATTCGTTGAGGTTCTTGTGAATTAAAACCACTGGTGATAGAACGCGCCATCTCTTAAAGGAAAGACATAGTTCAGAATGTGTATGTTTTACGAGTTGCCGCACATTTGGCGTTCCCAACTAACTAGCAGTTAAATACACCTGTCCACACCTCCATATTGTTCGCAACTAGGATAGTAGTGTATTTCGCATGTCATAAATGGCATATACCATTCAAAGACCGGTTTCTGGTTTATGTCTTCTTTAGTGAGAAACACATACAGTTTACTTCAAACTTATTTGCAATATAAAAAAACGTCGGCTTCTTTGACTCCTCTACCGCCGTCAAAGAAGCCGACGTATTTTATGTTGCAAATAAGTTTAAAATAAACTATATAGGCAATGTCAACAAGGAGGATTTCAGAATTATAAGTCTCTATGTGAAAGTAGAGAATCAACGAGTCGATGATAACTTCATCTACTAGTGTCACTGTAATAAATTGGAATATGATCCGACATAGTGTTCTTTACTAAAAAAAGTATAAGAAAAAATAAAATACCAAAAAATTCCAAAAAGAGAGGTGATTTTTATTTGCAAATAATAATGCATAGTAAAAATTACATCCTGAAAAGGAGGGGGGGTAATCTTCTTGACTTAGTTATTTTTTTTGCATTGGATCGTAACCTTCCCATTAACAATTTGACCAGACGAAAATCAATTTCTCTGATTTGGGATACAGGGACCAATTTATTTAATTGAAAATTAAATGAGGCACACACACTTCTAGCTGATTTAAACAAATTATATCATGCAAAGAGAAGTGTTTAAGCATTAAAATTGTGACTGTCCACCTGAAACAGATTTAAAAATTGATTTTCGCAGACCGATTTGTAGGTTTTTGCCTTCTTCAGTGCGAAGCAGGTACACACAAAGTGGCTGCCATATTTAATTTTCAACTAAATAAAGCGAGAGAAATTTCAACTAAGTTCCTTTACATAGTGTCAAGGGCTCTTTGTGTACTGAAATAAATCAAAACCAAAGCTGCACAAAGACCTTGACGACCGTTGCTTCAATGGCATCCTCAAGCTGACGTTAAAAGTGTAGTAGTAGCGCCAGAAGGGCCCTATACCCGGGTTACATAGCCAGGACCACAGGGGTCCTATGTACCTGTCCTCGCTGTGGAGAGGATCCGTTCTCAATATTTGGCAAAGGGCAACCACTGCCAGAGGATCTGGACACATTCTCACCCAATAAAGTTCTCAGATTTGTTAAAAGACTGAATTATTAGGCAAAATATAACTAGGTGTGAGCCACATATAGGCCTTGATCGAAAGCCGCAGTGGAGGGTCCAAGGGACCCACTAACAAGAAACTTACCTACCTATCCCCAGGTCGAAAACAGGCCTAATTTACAGAAAAAAAAATTAAATCGAAACTAACAACAGGGCCAGATGGTATTCCAGTATTCCTACTAAAGATTGTACCATTTCATTAGCTTGCCATAATCTTTAATGTCTCTGAAAGCTAACACATTTCCTCTAATTTGGAAAATGTCCAAGATTTGACCTATGTTCAAAAACAAAAATAAAATCTCTTAGAGACTTATATACCAATTACTATTTTACGTAATTTCGGCAAGTCGTTTGATAGAAATAATTTTATATGAAATATTATTTAGCTGTATAAAAGCTGAAATTTGCTCTAACAGCAAGGATTTCTACAGGGTAGATCTACTACTTTAAATTTAATAAGTGTCACAGAGTTTATAACTGAGACTTTAGATCGGAGAGAGCAGGGTGATGTCATTAATACGGACTTTTCAAAGGCATTCGATAGACTTGACCATGGATTATTGCTGCATAAACTATGCGATGTAGGACTTAGTGATGGATTCCTCAAGTTCCTTATTCCTATTTAAACAACAGAAGCACATGCGTAGTACCAGGGTTTTAGGTCTGTTGAAAAGATAGTAACTTCAGGAGTTCCGCAAGAATCCGTTCTAGGCCTCTTTTGTTCATTATTTTCATAAATGACACCGTCTGTGAACTTAGTTGTAATCCTCTAGTATATGCAGATGATCTGAAACTATATTGGTTGATTTCCAACTTTGAGGACTGTAATAGTTTGCAGGTAGATTTAAATAAATTGAATGTTTGGTGTGAAAGAAATTTATGACCTCTTAATATTAGTAAGTGCAATTGCATGAGTTTTACGAGAAAACTGCAGCCAATTGAATGAACAGATTCAATTAACGAGGCTAATGTTATAAGTTTAAAGATTTGGCTGCAGATTAACTTTTACTGACCACATCAATGATATGGCAGCGGGTGCTTACAGAAATCTTGGTTTTATAATAAGAAACAACAAGCAGCTTGTGGAACTGCTACACTGCAGTTACTTTTTAATGCTTTCGCTAGATCTAAATTGGAATATGGTTGCCTAGTCTGGAATCAGGGATACGAAATTCATAAATTTCATATTGAGAAAATACGGAGGAAATTTGTATAGTTTCTATGATATAAGTCGGATGGTGTTGAGGGGGGATACTCAAGGCATTTTCAACAATATGTTATTATAAAAATTTTACATGAATGAGTTGAATAATCGACGGAAATATTCACAGGCCAACATTTAGTTTGAAAAAAAACACCGGACTCTACCTAGGTACCCAGGGGTTTCTGGGGTTACTGATTCCGATGCTGAGGTCGGTTAAGCTCTATCACGTCGGGTTCAAGGTCATTTGAAGATCAAACTAAGAAAAGGTGGTTGCAAAAATGTGAAAAACTTCGTACATACGTTTTTGGGGTCTCTGAGTCCGAACCAGGCGTTCGATTACTCTTAAAAGGCATTCAGAGCTCATTTCAAGGTCATTCTGAGGTCATTTCAAGGTTAATTTGAGAAAAACAGAGGAGAAGCTGTCAAGAAATATGAAAAAAATTCATGCATAGGTTTTTGGGGTCGCTGAGTCCGAATCCTATGTCGGTTGACCTCTATCACCTCATGTTCAAATTCGTTTGAAGGTTAAAGTAAGAATAGGAGGTGAAAAAAATTGGAAAAAATTTATACGAATGCTCACTCATCTGCCTACTTATTGTCTGTTTATCTGTCTGCCTTTTTACCTGCACACCTGTTTGTTTGCTTGTTAGTCTGTATTTATCATCTGTGTGTTGAAATTTACAAAACTTTATGCTAAAAGTACTTACATTTAAAAACCCTGACTCAAAATACCATTAAATTACTTTGATCCTGATCCTCTAAAACCTATGTATGAATTTTTTCAGATTTTTTCAACCACCTTTTCTAGTTCGACTTTCAATTAACCTTGAACCTGACGTGATAGAGTTTAACCGACCTCGGTATCGGAATCAGCGACCCCAAAAACCCCTGTGTACCTAGGTAGAGTCTGGTGTTTTTTTTTCAACTAAATGTTGGCCTGTGATTAAATCTTAAATAACCAAATTGACAGTCCAGAATTACTTAATATTTCTTCCTCTTTGTTACAATTTCTACAGTTTTTTTTACTATTTTTTTCTGTATGCCTAATAACCCATTGGGTATATTATAAATGAATAATTTCTATTCGTTATGCAAAAAATTGACAACTGATAAATGTGCAGAACTATTGTTCTAACTCAATGACTTTTAAGGGACATTTAAATTTGTTATTTAATTACTGACAAAGCATTCATAATGTCCACAATAATGCAAATTTCATGAATTATTGATGCACTTCGTACATAAAGATTCAATGCAGTAAAAACACGTATTGGGGAGATGACTGGGCAGGCTTTAAAGCATTTGTAAATGACAGTTCGGTCAGCTTTCCCAGACGTATTCGATGCATATCAACTAATCATTTACAATTCACTAGCATATTTGGTAATACAAATTACGACTTGTCTCTTTGAATAACGATGCATGCGACACAGTGATGTAGTATTTAAAATAAATTAGGACAGTCGAGATCCATTGTAGGTTTATAAAATCCGACATATTATCACCTCGTATTTAGGCTTTTCTAGAAGAAAATAATAATAAAATAATTATTGAGTGGAATGAAAAATAATATTAACTGAAAATTTTTTGTTAATTATTATTTACTAACTTTTACAAACCTTATCACAGATAAGTATAACATATATCTTTTTAAACAATTATTTTCCCGGCTATTTGCCAAAACGCTGAAACTTGGATTACAAAAAAGATAATATGCACATTATGTTCAGTACTACTGACTCAATAATGTTATTTTTAATTTTAACTATTCTGTCTAGTAAAACCAAAAATAAATAAAACACAAGGTACTCACCAGTTGACACTCACTTTAAAAAACTAAGGGGTATTTCCGCTATATAATTTCAATTATTCTGTTCTCTGAAGCCATTAATGTTTATTACATTGAGGTTTACAAGTTTCCTTACTTTGGATTCTTTAAATGTACTGGCTACCCTGATGACGCTATGGCAAGCAGAAACACGTGTCGGTAGATATTTTAAAGTTTTGGGTAGTGCATTTACACACTTGGGGCAGTGTCGTTCATGGTCACTGCCCCCTATGACCAGTATATATACACCAGAATTGTATGCGATATGGCAGGCACTTAGGGACAGTGAAATGATTGACCACAATCTCTTTGTTATCTGGCTAATTTGTTTTATATGATCACCAGGACACGTGGGGATTGAAGGAAACGAGCTTGCTGACACGGCCGCTCGTGGGGCAGCTGAAAGTGTCAGATGGGACGATATTCCTATCAGGCAATCTGATGTCAAGACGAAAAATGCCACCATAATTAAAAGTAAATGGCAGTCGGAGTGGGACAGCACAGAAAACAAGATAGGAGCCATTAAGAGAGGCATAGACAAGTGGACACTACCGTGCAGACTAACAAGAAGAGAACAGGTAGTTTTGACTAGGTTGAGGATTGGCACTACACATCTTACTTCATTTTATCTTTTAAGGGAGCAGAGGCAACCAAGGTGCCTAACCTGCCACAACAGATTGACAGTTAAGCATATTCTACTCACTTGTAATAGTCTTCAACTTTTAAACAACTCTCAAATATACCAGCTTCTATAGAACAGTGCCTGTCAAATAATCGCGCACAGATTAAAAGCATTTTGGAATATATGAGGAGAACTTATGTTTTTCGTAGAATATGAACCGACCAGAATCACTTGTTGCTACTTTTAATATTTGCGTATTTATGTTTTGCTTACGCATATATTTCTCTTTTTACCGGTTTGTAACTATTTATTTATACCTGTTTGTTTATCTTTGTTATTTATTATTATCCTTTCAACATGTTGTGCTCCTGTTCTATATTAGTATATGTCCCAGGTTTTTATACATCGCTCGTATTGAT
Organism: Rhamnusium bicolor; assembly: GCA_029963845.1. Lineage (NCBI taxonomy): Eukaryota > Metazoa > Arthropoda > Insecta > Coleoptera > Cerambycidae > Rhamnusium > Rhamnusium bicolor. The sequence continues at coordinate 119,153 of JANEYF010000188.1, read as the reverse complement.
GTTTCCTATACAAACTTTTAAATGTATATGTTGCAGTTATAAAAACTGAGTTATATAAAATAATTAATGGTTGTAATTTGTGTACACAGCTAATGACCTTAGTCGTCGATGCTGTATAATTAAGAAAAGAAATAGTGTTCTTAGTGGAAGCAAACAAATATTGAGATTAAAGAAAATAACTCACCAAGAAGGACATATTCTTTTAATCTCAATATTTTTTTTACTTCTAATACTAAGAATACAGTTATAGGAATAGAGAGTACGGTCTAAAGCTCGTTGCGCACGTACACAGTTACTCTTCTGTCCAATGGGAAACGCAGGCCGATCGGGAAGCCGGTCTCGGGATTTACGGAAATTGTCCTATATCTAGTGATAAATGACTAATATACAGTAGAATTTTGTTTTTAAAATATTCACCTCTTTTAAAACAGAGAATTTTTCTTTCTGAATAATTTGCCAACCAGGCATTTATCCAAATTGACTGCAATACAGTGTTTAACAGAGGGATACTGTGTTGTGTCATAAGTCGCTTATTTAAAACAGTTAAAGTGACAGGAGTCCGGGGTTTTCCCATGCTAATGTATAAAAACAACATCTACTTGTTTATAATATTTATAATAATTTAAAACTGACTAGGTACTTATTTAACACCATATTTATTTATTTATCTGCAATAGGGCAGGGGAAGCGTCAATATTAATTATGAGTGATATATATCTCCGAGTGTATCGCTTTAAACGATCTGATACTCTGAAACTTAAACTCAAATTATTCGTCTCCAAATATCGCACACATTTTGTATATCATTTCCATGATATCATAGACCGAATTTTTTATAATTTATGTGAGGTAAGTAAAACCTTAAACTTATAGAGGGTAATTGTTTCTCAATAGGGCACTTTATATTATATTTTATAATTATTTGTACTTTCCTGTCCTTTAATTGGATGCTTATCTGTCTGGGCAGCGTATTCCTAAATAAATAAATAAATAAATCCATAGATAGATAGATAGATAGATAGATAGATAGATAGATAGATAGATACGTATATAGATAAATAAATAAATATATAAGATATAAAACCTCATCAATTTATATGTCTCGCCCTAGCCGTAAGAAGTAAAATTCTTTAAAATTAACTTAGTTATCATGACAAAATAACTACTTAGGATATATGTATCTTGAATAGTTTAAAACTCTCTGTTAGTCAAACAAAATGAAAGTTTATGAGATTATTAAAAAAAAGCTTTTTCTTAAAAAATGTTTCCATATGGTCTCGCATTCTGTTTGATTCACTATCTACCTAAAACTTTTATACAAGCACATTCAGATAAAAATGACAATATGAAATCTAAAAAACTATAGGTATTTATTACTGTTATTATGTTAAGTTTGAATGTAATACCCAATAATTATTTTATTATTTTTTTCTAGAATTTGAAAAAACATAATTTATAGACATTTGCATCTACTTCGTAGAGATTTCAATTGTTTTCTTGACTCCATATTTACTGCAACTTTTATTAAAAACATTCTCTAATTAGAAAAACAACAGATAGAACAGGGGTAGAAAACCTCAGTAACGCACTGTACAGTGTGCTAAAATTGTATACATTGTTCCGTTCTCGAGGTATCGTGCTTATAAAAATTTAGGGCATTAAATTCGCGACCAGATTTCAAATAAAACTCATATCGAGTTAATAGCGTCTACCAATTTGATTTTATTTATATCTACTTGCTGAAATTTAATTGGGCTAAATTCATAAAGAAGGACATTTATCAAGTTCTCTTGACCACTACACACATGGGACATGCCTTTTTGGGATGAAAGTCGCTTTATAAATCCAATTTTAAGAAAATTAGGTCAAGGTCTTCAGCTCTTCACTTTCCTTTGGCATACTTGAGTATTATTTTCAGGATTTTCAGTGCCTATTCATAACCCCAGCGGTATTACAGGGGTTCATATATTTGGCATTTGTACATCCTTTATATATACCATAACGGAATTAGCTCCTTTATATAATACTTCTATTATTGATGTAATATATGGGATCCCCTATCCTGCTAATTATAAACCACATGTAAGCCGGTTTTAGATAATATTTAATTAGAGGAATATAACATTATTTACTTATATATATATATATATATATATATATATATATATATATATATATATATATATATATATATATATATATATATATATATATATATATATATATATAGCCCCTAGCCCACCTGCTAGGGGTCGCCGCTCTCGGTACTTGCTGTGATGCAAGTCGCTATCCGCCACAGAGACATCGATAGTAGCATTCAGACCATATGAGAAGTTTCATACCTCTCACCACTATTCACTTCACCATAGTTAGTATATAACTAGCAGGTTGGCCACTATCATTTGTCTGTTCCATAACCTATGGCATACTGAAGAGAACAAATAAGTTCGAAATCGATCTATGTCTGGTTAGGAATTGACAAATGATATTGGCTATCGATCTATCATGATTTGAAGGTGTAATTCAATGCAGGTCGGGGTATTTGCCCGCTGAGTAGTTGTTTCCTTCAAATCATATTTAATCACATTAGTTTAGTCCACCTGGGCTAGGGGTCGCCGCTCTCGGTACTTGCTGTGATGCAAGTCGCTATCCGCCACAGAGACATCGAGGATGTCGGTCGGATAGTAGCATTCAGACCATATGAGAAGTTTCATACCTCTCACCACTATTCACTTCACCATAGTTAGTATATAACTAGCAGGTTGGCCACTATCATTTGTCTGTTCCATAACCTATGGCATACTGAAGAGAACAAATAAGTTCGAAATCGATCTATGTCTGGTTAGGAATTGACAAATGATATTGGCTATCGATCTATCATGATTTGAAGGTGTAATTCAATGCAGGTCGGGGTATTTGCCCGCTGAGTAGTTGTTTCCTTCAAATCATATTTAATCACATTAGTTTAGTCCACCTGGGCTAGGGGTCGCCGCTCTCGGTACTTGCTGTGATGCAAGTCGCTATCCGCCACAGAGACATCGAGGATGTGGGTCGGATAGTAAGCATTCAGACCATATGAGAAGTTTCATACCTCTCACCACTATTCACTTCACCATAGTTAGTATATAACTAGCAGGTTGGCCACTATCATTTGTCTGTTCCATAACCTATGGCATACTGAAGAGAACAAATAAGTTCGAAATCGATCTATGTCTGGTTAGGAATTGACAAATGATATTGGCTATCGATCTATCATGATTTGAAGGTATAATTCAATGCAGGTCGGGGTATTTGCCCGCTGAGTAGTTGTTTCCTTCAAATCATATTTAATCATATATATATATATATATATATATATATATATATATATATATATATACATATACATATATTTTTTTTATTTTTTTCTTTTCTTGACCATTAATATCAAATAATATCTGAGTATAACTGAGGTATAACTAATTTTATTATTTTTTTCTAACGTTTCGGTTTATTACACCATTATCAAGAGAACTACAATTAATATAATTTTTTTTAAATATATTAATTGTAGTTCTCTGATGATGGTGTAATAAACCGAAACGTTTAGAAGAAAATAATAAAATTAGTTATACCTGACCGAAATCCTCACAAAAAAAACTATCAGATATTACTTGATATTATAAGAAATACACTCCAGATCTTCAGCGACATTATTTTTTCTGTATACCTTGTGAATACAGTGAATATATTGAATAATTACGAATTTTCCTAAAAAAAAAATACCATACAACGATTGCGGCGGCCATTTTTGTGAAAAAACATTATTTTACATGAAATATGAAAAACAGTTTTCAAATTCATCGACGAGTCTATCAGGTGCTCTTATTTCATAATCACCAGTACGGTTTGTTACAATAATTATTTTATAAACTAACTTTTATCAATTTATATTTTTTATAAATTAACATTCATCTCTTCTCATTCTGTAATTTTCACAAAACATTAAATAACTATATTCATATATTCCAATTCGGGTTGATATGAAATTCACAAAACAAGATTTTTGTGCTTAGGTGTTTTCGTCTCAACTTGATAGTAATGTATAAAATAGGTTACAGAATATAACAAAATACAATGTCAACGTATATATTATGTACCCATACTTTGAATAAATTGAATTTGAATTTGAATTTGAACTCTCGCATTATTCGACATTTATTATTATCAGAGTGCGAATAAAATATCCATTATACATGCACAACAACTATAAAGTGTAGAATACATTTATTATTTACTAAATATTTTAAAACATTCATCAGCTAAAAAAATATATTGACCTGAATTATATTTGGCGGATAGTTGACTGGTCCAGTTTAATATTCAGCAGTTATTAAATAAACAATAGTTGTTTAGTAAATTAGGCAATTATACAGCTAAAAAAGTTGTAATTAAGTAAAAAAAAAACGGCAGCCAATTACTTGGGGATCAGAACTTCCTCACCATAGTAGCATTTGGACCATATGAGAAGTTTCACATACCTCTCACCACTACTCAATTTACCTTAGTCAGTATATGACTAGCAGGTTGGCCACTATCATTTCTCTGTTCCATAACCTCTGGCATACTGTCGAGAACTAATAAGTTCGAAACCGGTCTATGTCTGGTTAGGAATTGACAAATGATATTGGCTACCGATCTATCATGAATTGAAGGTATAATCCAATGCAGGTCAGGGAATTTGCCTGCTGAGTAGCTGTTTCGTTCAAATCATAGTAGTTTAGTCCACCTTGGCTAGTGTCGCCGCTCTCGGTACTTGCTTCGCAAGTCGCTATCCGCCACAGAGACATCTACCACTACTACTCAATTTATCTTAGTCAGTATATGACTAGCAGGTTGGCCACTATCATTTGTCTGTTCCTTAACCTATGGCATACAGAGGAGAACTAATAAGTTCGAAACCGGTCTATGTTTGGTTAGGAATTGACAAATGATATTAACTATCGATCTATCTTGAATTGAAGGTATAATGTAGGCCGGGGTATTTGCCCGCTGAGTAGTTGTTTCGTTCAAATCATATTTAATAACAGTAGTTTAGAGTCCATCTTGGGCTAGAGGTCGCCGCTCTCGGTACTTGCTTCGCAAGTCGCTATCTGCCACAGAGACATCTATCATGTCGGTCGGATAGTAGCATTTGGACCATATGAGAAGTTTCACATACCTCTCACCACTACTCATTGTATTAAATGTTTTTTAACTCCGCTTAACTATAAATTTAATCTTATTCTAAGAACGGGTAAATGTCCCAATATTTGAAAGATTTCGCGGGTATGTCCTATTTTCAAATCAGGTTTGATCTCCGATGTTACAAATTACAAACCCATTGTATTAATTTCAGCTTTTTCTAAATTTAGAAATTATATTATACGATAACATATATTCACATGTTCAGAATAGCACTTCTGATTTTCAACACAGATTTATCAAAAAACGGAGTATAGAAACTAATCTTTGTATATTTACTCAATATACGTCCAAATCACTGGATGAAAAATACCAAGTAGACGTTGTCTACATGAACTTTGCGAAAGCCTTTGATCGTGTTAAACATCAAATATTATTGGAAAAATTAGCTGTCTATGGATTTTCTTCCAGTCTTACTGTTTTGTTAGGATCATATCTCATTCAACAAAAGCTATATGTAAAACTTGAGAGTGTAAAATCTGATATATTTTGTGCCAGCTCCAGTGTACTACAAGGTTCAAATCTTGGGCCCTTATTATTTCTTATATCTATATCCGACATATGTAGCAACATTTTGTCACAAAAGTTGTTCTTTGTCGACGATATGAAAATTTATAGAGAAATAAAAAACAATATCGCATTTTCAATTACTACAAAATGATTTTGAGAGTTTACATAAATGGTGTGAAGTAAATTATACCATTAATGATCAAAGAATAACTACCGTGACAGAAGTTAAAGTTTTGTGTCATCTATGATCAAAAATTGTTAATTTTTTCACAGGAAATTAACACAAAACAGCAGACCACAAAACTGTTAGGTTTTCTCATACGTAATAGTAGAGACTTAAATTATCAGGTTCAATTTCTAAACTTTACTTTGCATTGATTATAACTACGCTTGAATACTTTTCAACTGTGTGGAATCAACATGACGCAAAATATGTAAATATGCTTGAATATGTACAAATATGTAAATATGTTTGAATATGTACAAAGGAAATATTTAAAATATCTATATTTCAGACAGCATAATGTTCTGCGAATTTCGAATACTATCTTCTTCTTGACGAACTTAACCTTTGCTCTCTGCTAAAACATCGTGAAATGTCCGGACTTCAATGTTTATATAAAATTATACATAATTCAAACTCTCCTAGAGCAAATTTACTTCAATATACCGAGATTGTCGTTAAAAAAACGAACAAACTTTTTATTTTACTGTACCCAATTTTCAGCATCATTTTCACAGTCCAATTAATAATGTATGCAAAAGTTACAATAATATATCCTCTCTAGACATATTCAAGTTAGGTAAAAAAGTGTTTAAAAGGGAAATTTCAGCTTTGCTTCCAAACTTTTAAATTTTTATTTTATTACCTCACCTAGCAAACCATATTACTTTCTTATACCTAATATAAGGAAGTATAGTAATAGTGATTTTTTTCGACCTCGAGATTTTTATTGATTTATACGTTTTGAACTCTTCTGAATCCATTCTATTTTTCGATTGATGCCTGTCGGTGCGCGTGTGTTGTATCCGTGATAACTCAATAATCATTAATGGGAGACTTCCCAAATTTGACAATTAACATTGTCAACAACATTTAAGGTGACTCATTAAATTTGGTGAATGTGGTACCACCAGAACAGATATAATAAATGAAAGAAGAAAAAAGGCACAATTTCGGGGAAAAAATTTAAAAATTTTTATTGCATTTCTGGATGAATTTCGACGAATTATAAGGAAAAAACATAACTTTATTAAACAAAATCTGTCCGCATGTCTGTAGTATCGCGATCGCAGTCAGTTTTTGAGATAAAGCTTTAAAATTTGGTACACTTGTTCTAAACACCAAAGAAAATGAAAAATTCGGTAACGAGCAAAATTGGCCAGCTGGGAGTGGGTCCACGGGACCCAAACATTTTTGTAATTGATTTTACAAAAAAAATATATTCTTGATGAAAGATTATAAATCATATCTAATGTATCAAGCGAATAAAATATATTTTCCAAGTACTTAAATAAAGCTGATGTAAACTGAAATATTTTACACAATTGGCCTCATAAAATGGGGTTAGGATAAATTTAATAGTTTCACATTTGAAAGGTCTAATTTAGTTACAAAAATGTCAATGTCAACAAAAAAAAATTATTAAAATATATGACATGAATTATTATTGACAGTATCGAATGACGCTGATAATTATTTAAAAATTTTAATGAAACATTTCAATGTACGCTATTAAAATTTAATTGAGGTAAATGAAGAATTAAATAGAATGATTATTTTAGATCAGGATGATATATACTGGTATAAGAAAGTTATGTGCTACCTTAACCCCATTTTATGAGGCCAAATTTGTAAAATATTTCAATTTACATCAGCTGTATTTAAGTACTTGGAAAAAAAAATATATTTTATTTGTTTGATATAGTAGACATGATTTATAATCTTTCATCAAGAATATATTTTCTTGTAATCAAATATAAAAAAGTTTGAGTCCCGTGGACTCCCGTTCAACTGGCCAATTTTGCTCATAACCGAAGTTTTCATTGTCTTTGGCCTTTAGAACAAGTGTACTAAATTTGAAAGCTTTATCTCAGAAACTGTGGTTGCTATCACGATATTACAGACATGCGGACAGATTATTTTTTCATAAAGTTATGTTTTTTCATTATAATTCGTCGAGATTCGAAATGCATATATATATATATATATATATATATATATATATATATATATATATATATATATATATATATATATATATATATATATATATATATATATATATATATATATATATATATATATACATATATGTATATATATATATATATATATGTATATATATATACATATATGTATATATATATACATATATATATATATATATATATATATATATATATATATATATATATATATATATATATATATATATATATATATATACTTTCATTGAAAATTTTCCTTTTTGGTGAAATTATATTTTTTCAATCTCAACATTTTTTTGCTTCTAATACTAAGAACACTGTTATTTAATTCACTGCAGTTCTTGCTCCTACAGTGTGTAGCTTCTTTAATAGTTTCCATGATAAAATGTATTGGAAGTGTTGTTTTTTGATTCATTATATGCATAAAACTTTTATACTAGCACATTCAGATAAGAATGATGGTATAAAATATAAAGATCTATAGGCATTTATTATTATTACCATATTAGGTTTAAAAGAATGCTTTCAATTGCAATAATTATTTTATTATATTTTTCTACCAATGTATAAATACGAAGCAATATATGTCAGATTTTTTGAAAAAAACATCGTACTCGTCACTTTATTTCATGGTCATAATAACATAAATCATATCGGAATAAAACAAAATAAGACATCTATTTTATTGCAAAAGTATTATTTTCTACGCGTACGCTTATGACATTTTTTATTCAAGTGTCGAATTTTTACATACTATTGAAATTTTGTCCCCGCTCTAATTGTAACCATTAGACTAAATAACTAGGTATTCGACATAAACAATCTCCAAATTCAGTTCTCACAACAAATGAATTATTTATTATTCGTCTCTCATTTTTCCAGACTTACATCGTGTTATTATATTTTGATAAGACCCTCGGGCACTTGAAGCGATAAAACATATTTCAGTAATTAATTAAAACGTATTTATAACAGCCTAATCCGTAGATACGGTATTATTAGGTAAGTATAATAATTTAAGTATGAGCGTAAATATTTTCTTTAATATGGTATTATCTTTTGGTATAGAGCAAACAATAATTATCTCTTCCTGCATTTCTAATATCCGTGAAAGCTCTCCAATTTCTCTAAAGTGGTCTGGGGTACTCTTATCTTGTTCTATATAATATACTTAAATTTTGCTGACTTCTAGAATTTTGTTAATGAATTTTAATCCGCTCACTTGACACGTAATATTTATGACAAAAACTGTATTTACCAAATAAATTAGAGGACGGATAAAGTACTGTTACATCCTAAAAGTAACATGAAATTATTATTGATTCTCAAATTAAATTAACATTCGTACATGATGTGTTCGAATGTACTCCCAGGGTAGTATACTCTGCAGATAAAATCACGAAGGGGCGAACACCACCATTAGTATGCGCAATTTACGTTTGACCGTTGGTAGTGGAGGGGATCCACAGTCGCAACGTGATGTAAATAACATGGCTGCGCATTTTTCTCCTAACACAAGAGGCCCTCTGTCGTCGACAATAACAATGAAATGCTAAAAATCATGATCTGTGCTACTGCCAACGAGAATCCTACATTTTCCAGTAGACAAATTGCTGCGGCTGTAAATTCAAATGCTACGACAGTTAGAGAGAAATGGATATCATTCCTACAAAGTAAAAAAAAACATGAAGTTCTTCCCACAGACAGTATCCGTGAATGGAATTTTGCGAAACAGTAATAGAAAAAAATAAACGAAGAACAAAATTTTACTAGAAACGTAATATTCGTAGATGAATCTACATTTCCATTACAGGGTTAATATAATCTAGCCAGATATGATATTCGATCAAGCGAAAATTTACAATTTTACAATTGGAACCCATTATCCCCAAAAATTTAATGTTTGAGGAGGAGTTTTAGGGAAGAGCATGACTGATCTATTCTTCATAGAAGGCAATATAACGGGTCCTAAGTACTTGAATTTACTGCAGCAATATATTGTTCCAGACATTCATTTGATAGCTAGCAGGGGAAAGATCTGGTGACTTTATCCCAACATTGATTGTTGTCTGACCCATAAATACGATTTAGTTCAAGAATATTTGCACAATACTTTTCCGAATCGTTTAATAACGGGAAGGGGAACCATCCTGTGACCAGCCAGGTCGGCAGATCTCATATCAATCGATTTATTTTTGTGGGAGTATTATAAATTAGCAATTTATTTATATATAAAAATATTCTTGATGAGAGAGCTGTACATACAAACACAACTGATACGATACTGTAAGTTTAGCTAAGAGAACATATGTGTCGGTAAAGTATGGAATAAATTCATTATTTCTTAAACCATAAATATATAGAAAATATCTGGTGTGGCAAGCACATAACTTTGTTATACCAACCAGTATATATCATCCTGATGTAAAAAAATCATTAATTCTTCACTTACCTTCTTCATTCGGTACTATCAATAATAATTCATGTCATATATTTTAATAATTTCTTCTTATTGATATTGACATTTTTGTAACTAAATTAGACATTTCAAATGTCAAACTGTTAAATTTATCTTAACCCTATTTTATGAGGTCATGTGTAAAAAATTTCAGTTTATATTAGCTTTATTTAAGACTTGAAAAATATAGTTTATTGGCTTGATTTATAATCTATCTACCTACTTAAGCAATCAAGTTCCATTTCTTTTTTAAATTCGTATTACCCAATTTTTGTTCTATTCTATTTTTTTCAAAAACTGGCTACTGTTTCAACCTAGAAATGTTGTTATATAAGAGCGACATTTTAGAATACTTCAATTTTTCAATTCTGACAAGACTTCCAAGAGAATGTTAATACACGAATTGAAGACATGTTGAAAATAGATAACGAAATATGTGGTTAATCTAACTTATATAATGTTCTAAATTATCCTATTATGATTAAGTAAGGTTCTGTTTGGTTAAGGAACATGTAAAGTATGTAAATTTAGGTATTAAATGTTTTGAATTCAAGACAAAATCATTATAAAATATGGCGAATGCGCCGAGAGTGCTTATAATTATTGTATTTGTCTAAACACTAGCGTATATAAAAGTGCTTAATAAAACGTCATAAGTTACAAGAAACTTAGTTTCCAACCCCCGTCCCCCACAAATTATTTGGTGCAGAAATTCAATTTATATCACCTCATATTTTGTCAGAGCGAAATTGTTTTTTGCGATCGGTTTTATTAAGATTTAAAATCGTTTATTTCTTAAGACTATAAATTGAAACACCGTTTCATCTAACCTAGTACCGATTCTAAATATTTGTTTCCATAATACTCTTGTGGTAAATCAGATAGTAATTATTTGTTATTCATAAACTCAATGTCAATTATTTTGATAGTACTGTGCGTAAATCGAAATCGTGTTTTTTTTACTCACAGGCAAATTGCAGCCTGAGGAGATACCTATCGGCGTAGTTCGTTTATATTCGGTAAATGCAAGAAGAAACAGAAACTCTGTCTTTCTAATAACAAACAACTGTCAAGTCAGAAATCAAATCAGAAATATATAAAAAATTGCATATAAGTTGAACATAAATGTGATAAATACATATTATATGCATTTGTGTTCTTATTTTATTTTGCGATTCATGCGATTGTGATGAAGTAATTGATTTATGTATTAAACTATTTATTTATTACATTAACCTAATTGTGATTATTACGTACTTGATTAGACACTTAATAGTGCCTCGAGTGCCTTGTGCGTACGTATTTATTTGCAGGTAAGTATATTTCAGTTATTCATATAAATACACGGAAAATATTTAATTTTGTTGCTTTTTTGATATTTTTTTCCATAATTAAAAAAAAATATGTTTTAGTAACGCAATATTGAGATTTAACATTATAAACTAATATTGTTTTACATACAGGAAAGAAGAGATAGACTTATTGCCTTTAATTTTTGATCTGTTTGAAGCAAAATTTCCACTCTATGTCAAACTTATATGCAGAATAATATGTTCAATGGAATATGGTAAAAAGCAAGTGCCAATGGCTCCAGCAAGTTCCGTATGTGAAACAATTTTTGCAGTGCAGCATGTGTGTGTATTTATTGATTTGCGTAGGAGCTGATGGGCGGTGATCAATAAGAACATTTAATTTTATTTTAGATAAACTGGTGGAAATTAAGTGTTATGAGGTAGCCCAAGAAAAACTTTCATTAAAATACCTAAAAAATATAAATATTTGTTTTTTCACCTTGAAATCAACAAACTTCTGTCAACTGATTTCTTCTTTTGTAATTTACAAAAAAAAATCTTATTTGTGACATGAACATAAGGTAGAATTATAAATTTTTTTCTATAAATAGCCTCGTATGCTTGTATGTGTGTATCCGCGAAAACTCAAAAAATACTAATGGGAGAATCCTCCAAATTCGGCAGTTAAGATTTTCAACCCCATTTCTAGTGACACATCAAATTTGGTGAATGTGGTACCACCAGAAGAGACATAATGAATGAAAGAAGAAAAAAGGTATTTTGGGAAAAAAATTTAAAATTTTTATTGTATTTCTGGACGAATCTCGACGAATTATAATGAAAAAAACTTAACTTTTTGGAAAAAAAATCTGTCGGCATGTCTGTAGTATCGCGATAGCAGCCACAGTTTTTGAGATAAAGCTTTCAAATTTGGTAAACGTTCTAAATTCGGTGATGAGCAAAATTGGCCAGCTAAAGAATTGACCCAACTTTTTGTTTTGATGGAAGATTATAAATCATGTCTACAATATCAAGCCAATAAAATATATTCTCCAAGTACTTAAATAAAGCTGATGTAAACTGAAATATTTTATACATTTGTCCTCATAAAATGGGGTTGGGATAAATTTAACAGTTTGACATTTGAAATGTGTAATTTAGTTACAAAAATGTCAATGTCAATAAGAAGAAATTATTAAAATACATGACACGAATTATTATTGACAGTATCGAATGACGCTGATAATTAATTATTTAAAAAATTTAATGAAACATTTCAAGGTACGCTATTAAAATTTAATTGAGGTAAGTGAAGAATTAAATAGAATGATTTTTTTAGATCAGGATGATATATACTGATATAAGAAAGTTATGTACTGGCCACATCAAAAATTTTATTTTAGATACGTAGTAGAAGAGACATATCTTATTTTGAAATATTTAGTGGTGAATATAATCCTTTATATTATATAGAAGAAATAAAAAGAGATCAAAAATTATGGAAACAAAAATTTGCTGCCAAAATTAGAACAATTTTATATGAATTGTGTTCTTCCCGAAATAGTAAGAAAAAATATCACAAGATGAGAAAAATTTAAAGACCCTTATTATATTAAGGAATCACAGTTAAAAAAATTGAAATAATGTAACAGGTCTGAATTTTATAACACAAAATAAAATTTAAAACTAATTCACAATCATATAGGTAAAGGAGAGTAACAAACAGTACGAGTGTATGACAAGACCAAACAAATTATTTTAAGTGACATGCTAGCTGTAGAAAATATGAGATTAAATTTTAAGAGACAAATATGATAATCGTATAATAATAATATTTTATAATAAAAGTATACGTTCACAAATGGTTTCACAAAATGTATATCTACCTATTTTTATTTATTACCTATATTGTAGTAGTAATCCGTTTATTTATCCCTAGGCAATACAAAACAATATATTACATACATTACATTATTTACAATATATTGCATATCTTAGAATAGAATAGAATATACATTACAATTTTTATAGCACAATACAATTTTATAATACAATGCAATAATTATTATAACAAATTTTTATTAAAATTAGAAGTCACTTAGTTTTAATATTAATTAACCAATCCCCATTTTTTATTCAATGGTTATCCCTCATCATATTCTCTTTTAGTAGTCTCCTAAAAGTGATTAGATTTGTACTGCGTAACTCAACATTTAAACGGTTATATTCAACTACTCCTTTATAGAATACAGAAGATTGCGTGGTTGCCTTATTAGCTCGTTTAACTACATAATTTTCTTTCCCGCGGGTGTTGTATTCGTGTACTGTACGTAGTTTTGTCAGGACGTTTTTTAAGTAATCAAGGACAGTTTTTTTTGTTGATTTTATGTATGAGTATTAGGAGATTATATCTGATATACTCCCTTATGTTCAGCCAATTTAACGCATTTAACATATCCTCGTTTCTAGTGTATATACTGCACTTTAAGATAACTTTCAAAGCTCTGTTTTGTAATTTCTGTAACTGTTCCAAATCCGTCTCGTTAGCCATATATAATATTGTGCTACAATTAAAATGTGGTAAAATGATAGAGTTTAAATTGTTTTTCTTGTATTTACGGTTAGATATCACCTAACTCGCTTAAGTACTTTTTTGATATTTTTTTACATATATAGTCTACGTGGCATTTAAAATTTAAATTACAATCAACGACAATTCCTAGATATTTGATTTCCTATTCCAATATTAAATTTACTGATTGAATTTTGAACGACAGATTATTAATTTTAAAATAGTCGACATTCTGTTGATTGCCTATGAGCATACTTCTAGTTTTTGTAATGTTCAGCTTCAATTTATCTTTTTCAAGCCAGTTAGACTCATGTTCTAAATCATGAATTAATTTTCTTACTAGGTCTAATGGATTGTCCTAGTAAATATAAATTATGGTGTCGTCAGTGAAAAAATGATATTTAGAGTACTTAAATATTTTTGCCATATCAATAATATATATTATAAATAGCAGAGGCCCTAGTATACTTCCTTGAGGAACTCCTACACCTTTATTTCGTTCTTTCGACACTACATTTTCACATCTTTACTTTTTGCCTCATGTTATTTAAGTCACTCAAATTATTCTACTGATGCGTATTTATGAGTTTATCTACACTTACCTATCGTCTCAATGCTCTTTTAAAACAAAAATATTATGCTTCCCCTTTCTTTCTTTCCATTCAAATAAAATGTAATCCCTTCACATTAAAACTTCTCTAAAAACTGGAATTTACTCAGTATCTGTTTTTCTAAAATAAAATCAAAAATGTAATTTTTTCCAATATTTTTTCAAAGGCTGGTAATATATTAATGTTCTCTTCTTAAGTTTTAGGTACTTTTCTTACCGGTATATTATTGTCGACATTTTAGGGAATAGACACTTTACCTCTTTCAAGAGCTAATAATTATTTAATCCAATATTAAATAATTATTAGCTCAATTGGAAAGAGGTAAAGAGTCTGATAATTCATAAGTTCCTGTTGAAAGACATATTATTTATTGATACTTATTGGTTACCTCAAAAAAAATTTCTTATTTCATTTTGTTACATTTTAAAGTTACAAGTATGTAGTTGAAAATAAACATTAAGGTATATACCTAAATGTGTGGATACAAGTATTATAAATTTCAAACTAACTGGGGTTTTATATATTTGATTTAATTTGAATTCCGTAAAGAAATATTAAATAAATTTAGACTTCCACATATTTTGTATCATACCTAACTAGTATTTATCTTCATAATAATTACACTTTTCTAAAAAGTTTGGGAAAGAGGAAACTCTTTAATTTCTATCCCTTTCCCTAGCTTGTTTCTCCCTTATACATATTTTGTATGGTCATTTCTTTCATTGGATTGACATCATCTAATATTTTTAAGAGACTATTGTAGACTAAATCATATTTTTTGTCTATATCAGGTTCCATGTAATCAATTTGTATATTATTTAATTTATTCTTTAAGAGATCAACATCGTATCGCTTACTTCTGATCAAACATTCTTTATTAAATGACCTGTCTGCGATATCAATTTTTATTATACAATGATCTGAAATATTGGGCTCATCTAAAACTGTAGCAGTGATTTCATAATTATTTGTAATGACTAAAACAATCATTGTCGCTCCCTCTCCAAATATGTGCGTTGGGATTTGTACAATTTGTTTCAACCCATAGTCATTACAATATGTTTTTATTCTTTTCATATACGTATAATTATTAGAGAGCCAATTAATATTAAAATCCCCATTACTATAATTGTACCTTCTACATCTACGCTCTATTCAATCCAATTTTCCAGATAGTTAAAGAATACTGAATGAGGCGAATTAAGGGAGTGATATATTCCACCAATAGTGTAATATTCATTGTTTATTTTAACCTTAACTACTAATAACCAAACATTATTTTCAATACATTGCGATAAACCTCTTTATGTTCAACATCCCCTCGAATATAATAAACAACCCCCCTGTAAATCTGTTTTCCGAATTTAACCGTACCAATTTGTAATTATTTATCAGGTTTTCATAATTTTCAATATCTACTGTTACTCTAGATTCTGTTAAGCACACTATATAACAGGTTTGTTAATTATTACGTAATATATAATTTCATTAAAATGAGCAAGACTTTGAATATTTAAGACAATTATACTAGTCATTTCAATTTCATGAATATTTCTTTGCTTATTTAATTCTCTCACCTTTCTTAATTGCTATTCCCCTATTTTCTTAATTTTTTGTTTTTCCATCATGATTTTCTGTTGACATACGAGACAACCATTGTCAAAAGTTGAATGATTTGCATTATAACTCTGATTCATAGTTATATTAACCTGCATGCAGTTCACACATTTCTTATCTAAACTAACACACTCCTCACTTTTATGACCTTCTTCGACGCATTTTACACACTTGTCACACTTACATTCTTCTGCTCTGTAAAAAACCACCACATGGGAAGCAACGCAATATTCTCACGTAATCAAAAATCCTACAATTTGATATCTATCCAATGCTCAAGTATCCATTTTCCATAATCGCTTGAAATGCATTCGGATGATACTCAATAATAGCCATGTACCGCGTTTTCAGATTTTTTTATAACTACCTTCAACTTCTCTCTTTCTATCACCAAACGCGAGTTCTAGTTGATTATACACTTAATCAACTTAATTCTACAATTAATCAAATTGTGTAATAATACAATGAAATGTACATGATTTCTTTTATAGGTGCATCTGTCAGTCTTTTATTAAACATTTAAGAGAGCAATTATATTATAACGTTTAATGTTGATCGTGAATCAAGTATTATAGAAACACTTTGTTACTACGGTATTTGTTTGTCTAGTATTTGATTCACTATCAAAGTTGAACAGTTATGATACACATAGCCCTTATAAATGTTTAATTTTTCTCTCTCTCTTTTGACTAAATATAAACATATCACAAAATTGTTTCATTTCCTCAACTTTTAACAAAATCAAAACTTACGAAGCAAAATGTATTTGGTACTAAAACCAGTGTGACAACTGGGCTCAAATAACTAATTGTTATTTTATGCGCATATAATCTTGATTTGATTTACATTTTGTAAACAATTAAATAAAAAACATAACCGCAATCTATTTTATTAACAACAAAATTATTTACTTCACAAACAAACAACAGAAATGTAGTGAATATCTACTTGCAAATATTGTTTAACCAATAAATACAATTATTTCCACTATTAAACGATTTTATTAATTTGTTACTTTGTCAAGTCGATATTTTTCACAAAACTCACGATCAGTAGGTGTATTCGTAGTCTTTTTACCACTAACATCAGCTAGCGTAAGTAGTTTTACGGTTACACTCTATAAATAAAAGAATAATCGTAACCTTTGTAACAGTAAAACTACTGATGACCAATCATAAACCACAACCGGATTGACCGGTCGGTAGCGGTATGTCTCTAAAAATAGTAACTCTTTTCATTCGTGAATTTTGTATTGCTGATGGCGTCATCTATAACACTTTGCATGAATTAATGGATACCATCTGATATATAGTAGTAGTACATGTTTGTAACTTTTTAGAGTTGATAGAATTTTATAAGTAATGATAGTTTGAAGAAAAATCGGACGTGGTTACCTTCAGAATATATGTGGGAAACCTATCAGGTAAAATAATATACATATTTATAATGTTATTATGAGATATTAATTTCTTTGCAGAGATCTAAGAAATATCAATATTTCAGTGTTTAATTTTTCGGTAAAAAAAGTATTTTGTACAAATATTATAACGTCATTTGAAATTCTTGTATATTTTTAGCCAGTCCTTAAGATATGAAGGTTTTATTTCAAGTTTTAATAAAGATATATCAGAACTTAAACAGGCCTAATATCTAGTCTTAAACTTTAATTTACAGCAGATGCAGATGTTTATAACTAAAATAATGTTAATGAAATAGTATAATTTTCAAGTTAAATGATTTATTTTACGGCAGAGACGTAGGAGCACCTGTATTACATTGTTTAACCAAGAAAAGAACGGCTATCCTCCACTAACAATGCTCTTAGCTATAGGGCGTTTTCAAGAATTAGTTACTTAATATACATTTTCTAATATAGTACTCATCCACTTATTGTAGGGTGTTATTCGCAGGATGCCTAGTTTATCAAGTGGGTGCAATATAAACACAATGTAAACCAGTGTAAACTGTGTGTCTAACCAACATGAAATTATAAATCACTATTGATTCTATTAGATGATAACCAAAGAGGAAACAAGTTAAATAAAATGCAAATTTAGAACCCTAAATTAGAGGTGGAACTTATGTACAATTATTTTACGTTTTTATGAAACGACACTAAATAAAGGCACTACATTTTGATATAACAAAAAAACACATTTTACTTCATTTTTTATCACTAATTTATTGTAAATTCATGTTACTGCAGTTTCGGCCTTTACCGTGCTATTTTCAAACGATTCTGAAGAGAATGAATAAACAAAACAATTGTAATATATTTTTATACTAAAACTATTTATAATTATTTACTACCTGCGTTAAAGACGGGAAATTCTGATTTATGAGTGCAAATTAGGTTGACAAATAAGGGTATTGTCGGTGGTGTTTTATTATTACAATATTGAAGGCTTATTTACTATGCTGGGAAATTTTTATAAACAAAGATGTATACAGATGATAGAACAGGTGAGTTAACAAATACAGACATTTGGATAAACGATTACAACTTAAATATATCAAAAAGTAAAATATGATATAAATCCAACCGTCATTCAGTAAGTAATTTCTGGGACTATTATTTAATTAAAAAATGTCTATACGGATTCTAGTAAATTTAGTTTAAAGTTTTTTCTTTTACATGTAATCTGTTAAGATTATTTAAATTTGTAAAACTGTGGCTTGAATCTAAAATATAATTTGAGAAAGTTTAATCCGTTTTTTGGAGTCGTAGGTGTTCTTTATACCTAATTTCAAACAAACGACCAGTTTGACCCACATAAAAGGCGTTATAATCCGGACATGTCAATTAATAAACTCCTGGTTTCTTCAATTTGCTAGTTTTGTCTATAACATTATATAGAATGTGTTAAAACGGACTATTAGATTATGTTGTGATAATACATCAGCAATTTTTTCAGAGATAAGTTTTACAATTTGATATTTTTCAAGATAAAACAAGACTATTTAATATTACAGAAGGGATAAAGATCTACATGAACAAAAGAAAAATACTGCGAATTTGTAGTCGGAAAGGAACAATTTACCATTATATATATTTAAGTATTCGTAACACGAAAAAAACGTGACTTTGTACAAAAGTTCAGATGTTCCTCAACACAGAAGGGGAAATGCGGTAAATTTGCTTTTCTTTCTATAGGGAATGAGCAATGTACTCTTATATATCTATCTCCATATACTATTATAAAAAAACGTCTCAATATGGAAATTGAGAAAACTACGAATTTTGTTGAACGAAAAATAGTGCAGATTTGCTTCAAATTTCCGCAGGGAAGAAAAATGTATACTTACATATTTACGTATTTATGTGCCCAGAGCATTTAGAAAAGACTTGATACTGTATAAAGTTTTAGATAGACAAAGGTTTTTCAAGCGCATTAAAAGGAAGAGTACTGCAGATTTGCTTAAAATTTCCATAGGGGAACCATACAGTATGACCCATTTGAAAGCGGGACAACCCCATAAAATTTATATTTATCGTCCGATCTTGACTAACTTTTTTGAATTGTAGAGCGGGAAAAATTGTACTTTAGGACAAAGTGTCACATTTTTTTTTTACAAAAACCAAGGTCTACTCTGTAATTTTTTAGGGACGAAAATTAAAGAAATCGTATTAGCTATTTTTTTACAAAAAAATCCACCACTGAACTGGACATGTACCAAATTTCATAAGAAAATATTGCATATCAATAAATCTGTGGCAAAATTAAAAATTACATTCTTGTTATGACATTATTTCTTCTGATGAAGCAAGCCATGGAATAAAACGTCAGAAATAACTGACAATAATTATTTTTATTTGTAACAATATTCAACAAAATTATTGGAGTTCCAGAATAGAAAAGCTAATCAAATTCTTGTTGCTCCCACCAATCCGCCGTTTATTTCAAGGCACATCATACCTTTTTCGTATGTCGTGGTTACTTTTCTGAATTGTTTTGGGGTAGAATTTGCACATGCTTCGGTTATTCTAGCGTATAGTTCTTCTACTGACTGTGATCTTGACATAACTTTTTGCTTAAGAATGCCCTAAAGGAAAAGTCGAATGCCGTCAAGTCCGGTGATTTTGGTAGCCATTCAATAAGAGGACTGTTTCTTCCTATTCACCGATTTTCAAAATTTTCGTTCAGCGATTCCCTCACCACTACTGCGTTATGCACGGGCGACCCATCTAATTGAAACTTCAAATTGAGGTAAACCAAAGGTGGTAAGTTATGCAGTGCGTCCCAAAATCCATATCTTAAAAAGTTCAAAAACAGATGTCCAATCAAATTACCCTCAAAGAAAAAAGGACCAATAATTCTATTATCAAGTATTCCGCACCATACATTTATTTTATGTGAATACTGGCTCTTTGCGTTTACGACCCATTCAGGATTTTCAGCAGACCAATACCGTGAATTTTGGGACGACACCACCCCATTTGATGTAAAGGTGGCCTCATCACTAAATAAAATTTCCCTTAAAAAAGTTCCTATTTTCCAGATATTCTCCTGGGCCCACAAACAGAATTCCTCATCTTCCAGTTGAAGAGTATGCAAAAATTTAAACTTATACGGCTTTATTTTATTTTTTACAAGGCACCTTCAAATATTTCCTCTAGGGATATTTAAGTCTAGACTAGCGGTTCTCAAGCTCGAATTAGTATTATTGTGAAAATATTCCAATATTCGCCCATTATTTCTTACCTCCCGACGTGGAATATTTCCGTTTTTGAGAATATGCCTTGATACACTGCCTGTTTAGTGGAAAACTTTACTTATGTGGTGTACAGTAGGTACTGCTGCTCACTGCAGGTCTATCGGGATGTCTGTTATTATATTCTCTGGCCGCATCTCTTGCCGAAAGAACATTATCGCCAACAAGACGCACAAGTTTAATTTTGTCTCTTACTCTTAGTTGATCCATAATGACACCACTAAGTTGTACACTTTTTAATATGCTTTATATTAACTTCACCTGTATGTATCTATGTATGTATCTATCTATGTAACGGAATCTTTCAACGTAGTTTTCACCAACTTCAAGGCGTCTGATTAAATTGAAAATTTGTACACGTATTAAGGACCGATGACAATACAATAATTTGAATGCGTATCGACGCATTTCTCTTAAAATATTTTTTTCTAAGCGGATGTCAATGTTGTGTGATCGGCGCATTCGCCAAAATATCGCATCCATGATAAGTTGGCAGAAAGTTCAATTTGTGGTAATTGAATACCGTAACTCATACTATACTTAATACACGATGAACTAGTTACCAATTTACGATAAGAATGTTTTTTTTTTTGAAAGCATTTAATTCTGTCATCTTGTCAAAATATACATCAATTCAACAACAGCAATACAATAATTTGAAAAAGAAAATAAAAAAAAAATTCCGAAATAAATTCAAATCAATAAATTTTGAAAAAAAATTTTAATTAAAAAATTTCTTGAAGACTATTACATCTGTTTTCGTTTCATGACTAAAACATAAAAAAATGAATTATAGTTTAAAAATCTAAAAAAACACGCTTTAATAGCAAACCGAACTAAAAAGTAAAAAATAAGAATGAAGAGATTGTCAAAAAAATTAATTTTATTGTAAAAAAGCGTGGGGTGCTTTTTTACTATATTTTTATGATAACTACTTTTATTAATAGCTACCAATAAAATATTTATAACAATTGATATCAAGCACCCCACGCTTTTTACAATAAAATGAATTTTTTTGTCAATCACCATTCTTATTTTTTTTTCTTTTTTAGTTCGGTTTGCTATTAAAGCGTGTTTTTTTAGTTTTTTAAACTATAATTTATTACAATATTTTCAAAGGTTCTAATCTGACAGGACTAATGCTTTAAGTCACTTTCTGATATTGTCAGTTATTTTTGACGGTTTATTCCATGGCTTGCGTCATCAGAAGAAATAAATTCATAACAATGTGATTTTTAATTTTGACACAGAATTATTAATATGCAATATTTCTTTATGAAATTTGATACATGTCCATTTCAGGGGGTGTCCCGCGTTCAAGTGGGTCACACTGTATATTGATACAACTTAGATTGCTGGTTCATTAGATGGTAATATAGTACTCGCAAGGCCCCATTATTTTTCTGGTTTTCCGATACCGAACGGTTCCCCCATGACTCCAATTCACATTAGAAGACATTATTATTATTACTATTATTATTATTGATCACACAAAAATCTTTTAAAATTCTTATGCTAGATTTATTGTTCTGTAATTTTCAAAATCGAAGTACTTTTTTGTATGATTTTTTTTTATTATTTCCAGATTAAATGTGTCAGAAATAGTAACTTTCTCTAGTATGTAATTCATATTTTTAATTAAATTATTACTAGATATACTGTGCCCACATGGATAAAAAAAAACTGTGAAGATTGCATCTCTGGAGGCCACAGAGCTGTAAATGATTATTATAAATTATATTCTGGAAAATGACATTGGTAGCAAATTTGTTTAATCTACTTGTTGAAAAATATAAGTCGAGGTTAATGTTTTAATTTATGAATAAATACAGTGCTAAGTAATAAATATTTTTATAAATTATACATCACCTAAAGTGTAAGAAATAGTATAAAACAGAGCTATATAAAAAGGTAATTAATTATTAACTTGAACTTTAGTGTAGGAAAAACATACACTCACTCTGATTTCACACGAAGACCTGGAAACGCTCTCATTTCTGTCACATATAATTTACGACACCAGCTCAAAAACTTGTATAAGAACAAATGAAATATTGTATCTAAGACAGTTTAAACACAAAAAATAATGTAATAAATAATAATAAAACAAAAAAAACAAAACAAAAAATACTCACTGTTACAGGGGCGGTATGTGACGTCTCAGGGGTAGGTATTTTACGGGATAGGCCTGGGGAGGAACCGAGACTTTCGGTTCCACGCTTTCTCCACGGTATCTGACCACTAAAACAAATGAGATTTATTACTTCAAGGGTTTAACTAAATCGGTGATTAAAAACGGTGAATATACGATTAAAACTAAAAACTTGGATTTTTGTATGATGTTTTTTATCTTCAATATACTGAAAACCTTGTAGAAAAATATACCGACAGTATGCATACGATAATATTTTATAAATTGTAATGAATCATACGCATGTTCATTACTATAGTTTCGGAAATTCCCGTTAGTCTTGTGCTGTCACGCACTTCCTGCCGACATATGATGAATCACGCAGATGTTCATTCCTAGAAGTTTCTGCAATTACCGTTTGGCAGGTGCTGCCACGTACTTCCTGCCGCCATGAAATATTGACGTCACCAAGGCCAGGATTTTGGTATAAATAGTATGGCCGTAGCCGAGGAAAGGCATTCAGTTTTCTGCTGACAACTACCTTCAGCGTGTTGAGCTGGTTAGTTGAGGAGTCTTAAGCGTATTGAGCTTGACTCCATTTGGTTAGAAATCAGAATCCGACGACGACGCCGCCCGGCTGAATGTCTGGTAGCATCTTGGGGTTTTAAGCGTGCTGAGCTTGACCTCCTGGTGTTGGTAGCCATTTTACCGCTCTGCACCGCCGTCACCAGTCTAGTAATTATTTATCGCCGTCAGTCTTCAGCGTGTTGAGCTAGGCCCACTGTCGGTAAATAGTTGCTAAACCAACCGCCGTCACCAGTCCCCTAATTATTTATTACCGCGAGTCTTCAGCGTGTTGAGCTGGGCCCGCTGCCGTTAAATAATTATCGAACTTACCGCCGCATCGAATCCTAGATGTTTTACTTCAGTACTTGGAACTGAAACCCACCGTCACCGTGCATTCACCGAATTACACTCCCCGTAAATTAATCTCACCGATGTAAATAATATTTGTTAAATGTACTTGACTTGGTTTTATTGTTGAAGAATCAGATTTTATGTTTATTTAACTTCATGTTTTGGATAAATGTTACTTTTATAAAATAAACTCTGTTACGAATACTTTGGGCTTTCTTATTTACAACTAACAGGAATCCTGGATTAATTCTCCAAACCAGCTATCCGAAAGCAAACACTGTTACGACGCCCAAACATACTTCGCTACATATTTTGGGCGTCCGAACAGACACCGTTACATAATTTGGCGCCCGAGCAGATATCAGACATATTTTGGGGCGTCCGAAAATACACCGTTACAAAATGAACAGTAAATAATTCCATTGTAGCTGCAGATTGGATTAAATCCAATATATCTGCATCTCTACATTTAATAATACACGATTAATAAAACACATCCGGTACAGGCTAAGCCGATGAGATACAATGGATGAGCGGACCTTATCACGTCACCATATTTCAGATGTAAAACGGTGGGATATATGTGCGATGTGAGCACGTTAAAGTGCTTTACCTCAATATAAAGTGGGAGTTTGGCAAAATTTCCAGGTTAAGGTTGCAAATGTTTACATACTTAAGTTTTTGTAATTGGCCTTGGTAACAAAAATAGTCCAATAATGAGTAAATGATTAAAACAAGGTAAAATAAGTTAAAAATTAGGTGTAACGAAATTGTAATTTGACATTGATCAAAGAGTAATTGTACAAAAAATAATACAAAATAGCTGAATGACTGTTACGAAATGTTCATAAAAGATGTTCAAATATTATTATTATTCTGTTGAGGCATGCATTTATTTGGTAATTAAATAAGTTTTATACAGATTGATGCATCATAACAGATACATAGATGCCCCCCTGTACTATATCTAATGTGTGGGGGTATGGTAAGCTCACTGCTACTTACTATATAGAAATAATAACCTATGTTTCTCTAGATGCCATTTTTATTACACTAAAAACACCAACGCGGTTTTCCACAAAACACCATATACTGCACTCGACGCGTGTTTCGCCAACCAAGTTGGCATCATCTGGATATTATTAAAACTAACTTTATACTAACAATGTATCCTATATACACTTTAACAATTGTTACGTGAACCGTGACTCACTAATCAATAGAGGTAGATATATGGGATTGGCCCTCTGTCACTATTCATACTATTTTTATACTTTGTGATTTCCAAGTTTTCAAATGCATCCTGTTGTCTAGTATTTATTACATTCCTAATTAATCTTAAACTCCTAATACCTATTTTATGGTTGTTCTCAAACGCATGTTGGACAACACTAGATTTATCTGTTCTAATGTTTATACGAAGTCAATTGAAATTGGTCAGTTTTAAAGCACAGGACTGTGCGCACTTAACTTGATATTTTGTCCTATGTATTTAGCAATGGTATCGAGAATCGAATGGTAGTTGAAATTGTGCAGGCGAGTCCGAGACTGGCAATGTAATAAGCCTGAATGAACCATCTACGACTGCACGTGTTTAAAGATAATAAAACGGACAGGCCCACTAGTATAAAAAAACTCGTTAATTCGTTTCTCAGCAATCAACGTGGATTTGTGAGATGTGCCGGTATTGGCCTTAGTTTGAGGATGATGGGCGACGATTGGCTGGGATCAGGATATTCATCAATCTGGTTGGTCGGTGGGTGTTTGAGTTATATCAGTCAGTAGTCAACGTGGACTCGATGATGTAACCTAGTTCTTTATAATATTGGTCCAGTGCAGTGCAGAAATATACATATACATTGTTGTTGCTTAAATAGCGGCGGCTAGTAATATGATACTATGCTTAAGATATCTTTATGAAATATATGTTTATTTATATGATACTATGTCTAAGATATCTTTATGAAATATTACATTATTTTAATTAAATGAGTAAAGTCACGTAGGCGCCTCGGCAAATTCCAACAGGGGATTCAGGGGAATAAGTCAGGCAGTTGATGTTTAGGTATCGCCAAATAATGTTTTAAATCGACTTTTATAAAATTAATTAACAGAAATATAATTCTTGGGTGAAATAGTGGATTTCTATTTTTATTTCTAACACTTGTTATTCTCGAAGAAGCCGAAATAAATTTAGAGTTTCAAAATAAAGATTTACACGTACAAAGTCAACGCATTATTTTAAATATATATGAACGTTTAAAAAGTGAAAATCGTGAAAAATGTGAGAAAGAAATAATAGAACATATTAACGAATTAACTAAAATATCAAAATCAACAATTTATCGTGTAATTAAAAAAGGAGATGTTATATATAACGGTACAAATAAGAAAAGGAAAAATATGAAATTAAAAAATATTAATGATGCTACCAAAAATGTAATACGGCGCATAATTTATAATATGTATAAATGGTTTTCAGAACAGCTTTTACCAAATATTCCGCCTAAATCGGTAATTGTATTAGATAATGCTTCTTATCACTCGCGAATATTAAATAAAATACCAAACATCAGTACAAGAAAGGAGACATTTTAAAATTCATGAGAAAAAAATATGGAAATTCCTGTAAAAGTTCCAATAAAGCGCGAATTACTGAAAAGAACAAAAGAACAGAATTTCAAAAAGGAATATGTTATTGATAACTTATCCAATATACACGGTCATACACTTTTGCGCTTACCTCCGTACTGTTGTATATTTAATCCTATCGAGATGATTTGGGCAACTTTAAAAGATCGTTTGCGAAAATGTAATGACTCTCCAATGTTAAGCGCGGTAGTAGTTGATCATATAAGAGAAGTAATAAATGACCTCGACAATACTGATTTATGGAAAAATTGCGTTCAGCATGTAATTAATAAAGAAAATCAATATCCAACACTACCCCCCATTGCGCCGATTATAATTCAACCGGGTAATGATTCCTCTTCAGAAAGTGTCGATTCGGCCGCGCCAACTTTTAGCATTTACCTTTTTTTAATATACATATATTTTCAGAACAAAATATTTAGCTATTATATTAGGTATGAAGTTTACTTTTTTATTGTTACATTTCTTGGAATATATTTTATTTAGTTGACAAGAAATTTTGATTTAAGTTACTTTATTCTAGACATATTTTAATTTTGTTTTTATTTATGTTTTATCTAAACAAATATTTATTTTTGTGGTACTAATTCTTTGCTTTGGTTAAGAAACTTACATTTTTATTTTTATTTTAGAAGAAACTCTAATTTTATTTTTTACTATATAACATCCTTGCCCCTCGCTAATCTAACCTGTCCCATTCCCTCATCCTGGCATGGATATGTTCATACCTTCTCATTGGTCCTTGCAGAGCAATAACATATTTCAATATAGTATGCGTTAACTTTAAAATTAAACCCAATAAATTTAAATATTTAGACTTTATATCTAAAACTGATATAATATTTCAAAAATATGTTATTGGCGAAATGAACAAAAATAGCCTATCTAATAAACAAAAAATAATAAAAATTAATACAATTTTCAAAAAAGTATACCATTTTCTTATGACAAGCATTTCTATTTACCTCCGCCCATGTACAATAAAGAAATGCCGACGGTTTTTGCAGGCTTTTAGTTTTTATACGATTTCAATTGACTTCGTGCAAACTTTACCATATTTGAGATGAATCATCTCGTTCAATCTAGTTTGATTTGATCGTCTAGTTTGTCCAACATACCTTTGATTACAGTCCTTAGAGCTAATTTCGTAAATTCTCAACTTTTCGTTTGTTTCAATTTTGTCTTTTGGATTGCCTAAAGCTGTATTTTCCGTTGAATGTAGCATTCTCACATAGTGATGGGTAAATTCACGGGAATTTACTTTTGGGGAATATTCCCAGGAATCTTTCCAAAGTGGGAATTTTAGGGACATTTTTATTTTTTTATGTTTAGAAATAAATATAAGCTTTCTGCACAGAAAATATGTATTATTTATGTTATAGGGTACAATATTTTAGACGCAACAGAAATACAACAATAATAAAAAAAACTTTAACCTTTTACATGTTACATAACTTTGGAAAAAAGGTACGTTTCTACATAAAACTGTTAATGGAAAATGAGTAGTTTTATTAAAACATTATGTAATAGTATATTGTTCAATGACTGAGAAAGTTGGCCATCTCCATGAGGATGAAATTTTTGGGACACAAGCCGAAGGTGCATGGAGCAATTCATCCGAGTAGAAATGGCCAATTCTCACGAGTTAAACACTACACTTTTTCCAATCGTATTAAATAAAATGGAAAAATATTGCATTATCTATTTATTTTTTTTACAATATTAATATTAATAGTTCTATAATTGATAATACTGAGAGGTGGAGAACTTACATCAACATTGAGATTCTTATTACTCATCACATTTGTGTTATTTGCACTTGTGGTGGGATTATTATTGTTAATAGCACTAAGAACCTTATTTGCAGTATCCATTTTGTTTTTCATCGAATCATCTATGTAGCCCTCGGCTAGAGTAGATGACTTCTAGCCTCCGTGTCTCTTTAAAGCTGTTATATCTGCTCCTGCGTCTATAAGTATTGTCGCAAATGACCTGCGGAAGCTATGTCCGGTGTATAGATGTGGATCTGGAAGTTTCAAAAACGTTGCTACCTGCTTGCCCATGCCACTCAATTTATTAATTCGAATTTCCTTTATAGTGCACTTGCCCTTTTGATAATTTAAAAGAGAGCCTGTGTTGCATTCAGTGGTCTGAGACTTATATAGTTTTTGATAATTTGATAATACTCGCCAGTTACAGAAAATTCGAATAGTTTTAGTTTTTGTTATTGGAACTGTCACAAGCACAGAATTATTTAAATGTTCCAAGTCGTCAATTTTCGTCGCCTTTAATTCACATGATCGACATACTCCCATTACTCCCATGATGAGGGAAACCTAAAATCAAATTTACCACAATTTGCCTATCAGGAACTACATAGGTATACATTCTTACCTTCATAGCAAGATACACTTTGTCTGGTGCATTTTTTATAAAATTATCAATCTCTTGATCTGTGAAGGTTTTGGACTTTTTAGCTTGGTAGCCCTCCGATTTGCGTTTCAAAAGGGCCCTCAATTTTGAATATTGTTCAATGTTCACTCCATTGTTTAAATTTAAAGTACTCCGTAACATCGAATATATTGACCACAAAGTTGAGGACTTGTATTTAGTTTGTAGCTCACCGAAATAAGCCATTAATACATTTTTGGAAAAGGAATTTATCGTCTTCTTCTTGCGCCAGTCCATAAAAGTGGAATAAGTTTGCTCATATTTTTTCCCTGGATCTTTCAGGAAGGAGGTTCAGTGAGCTTTGTTTCGCAGAGTTCACAATTTCTGGTGGCGTACTATCAATAATCTCCTCATCGGACGAAACATCCATTATTCCCTTCTATTTAAACGATTTTCGTAGAAATTTTCGCACTATTTCGCAACAACACCATTGAAAATCACTAAAACTCAATTACAAATGAAAAGTTTTGATAAATAGCGTCAAATTGTTGACAGATGAGTCCATTTTTAAAGGGGGAGGTTGGACAACAAGATGTGTTGAAGAAGTGGATGCCGGCTTCTCATTGGTCGAGAAGTGTTGAGAAAGTAAACTTTTCTACACAGGTTGAAAAAAGTTGAATTTTCTAAATCGAAAACTATTGGATAATGGTCAGTTTATTTAATGATTGGAAAAAATATAATGTAATGCAATAATAATAATAATTAAACAAAAACAAAAGCGAGTGTTAAAAATAATTTAATCTTGACAAAAACCGTATAATGCCACTAGGAATCCTACAACCGCTGTGGCAGTGCTTCGAGAGGAGTATATTTTTCTCATTAGTAAACTACCTAGATACAAAAGTCAGCTCATTTCCAACGAATTTAAATGAAATGTAGTTCCAAGCACGCAAACTCCGAAAATTTCTTTCAATACTTTTCTCCAATATTACGCTGTTATCTGTTCATTTGTTATTCTACCTCGAACTTTCTCAACAAACCAAAATAGTGATGGAAAAATGAGTACAATGAGTAATTAGTAAAAATTTATCTATCGAAAACTATGACAAAAAAATGCATACAAAAGTTGTAAAAAATTTTGTCCGTTACAATTCTGAAAACTATTTTTTGGATGCACTGGAGAAGATATTACCAAAAAAAACTATTTTTAGGGACTATTTCGCCAATATCTTGTTTAGGACAGGGTAAACCATACTAAACTGTTGAGTTTCAAAAATCCTCAATCTCTTTTAAGGTAATTTATCTTTCCTGTGGCGGGAATCTTTAGAAAATGTGTATTTGAAATTAGTGTATGAAAATCTTCCAGTTGAAGCAGACAACAAACATTTTTTTATATTGAGCAAATGAAATTTTTTTTATCATGAATATAAAGATACAAACCATCATAGATAAAAGAGAAAAAAACCCGATTATTTGCAATAATGGCAAGGACTGATTATTTGTTTAATATTTTGTAAATAATGCATTTTAATTAATAATCAGTCCTTGCCATTATTGCAAATAATCGGTTTTTTTTTCTCTTTATCTATGATGGTTTTTATCCCTTCTCATGTGTTTTGCATACTTTAACGTTTAGAAAGATTCATTTTCGTGTCATTACCATTACACACTACAGTCTGATAATTGTACCTTTATAAGTGATATATATATATTTTTAAATATATGAAGGAAATTTGCTTTTTAATGTTTCAAAAATATTTTATTACAAACTCTACACGTGTTTCGGCTTTTTAGGCCTTTGTCAAGAGTACAGAGAATACTGAATAGTAAAATTTGTGTCCATTGCTTATATAACTACATCTGGTACCTACTATACAACTATTGTAAAATATGTTTTTATAAGTTGAATATTACTTTATTTTTTAAATCTAAATTATTTTATTTAAAATATGGTGGCCGGTAAAAATTTGTTGTTCATTCGTTAAGTTTTTATTATTTTTAACAGCTTTACTTATTTCTAATTGTTCTAATAGATCAAGTTTCTTTCCTTTCTTTTCCGAATGGAGTAATTTGACATTATTCAAATCAATAAAATGACTGTTTTCTATACAATGTGTTGACATGCCCGTACTATATACATTGTTTACAATATATTTCCTGTGTTCATCGATTCGCTTTTTTACATTTCGTCCAGTTTGTCCAATGTATATAGCATCACAGTCACTACATTTTAACTCATATACTCCTGTTTTTTGTAGTTTTTTAGTTTTATCTTTATTATTAATTAACATTTTACCTAAATTATTTTTATTTACTGAAATTGTTCTACATCCTAGTTTATTCAGTTTATTACTAACTCTATTGCTGATCTTAGGCCTATAATTAATGCATTTATATCTCTTATTGCATTCCTGAGAAGAAGCGGCATAAAACTCTTTACGTAATGTTTTCTTTTGTTTGTTTTTTATTAGTTTATCTATTAGGTTTTCTTTATAGCCATTGTTTTTCGCAATTTGTTTGATTACGTTAACTTCTTTTTTAAAATTCTCTTCGCTTAGTGGAAATGTTAATAGACGATGTATGTAGCTGTGGAATGGTGCCATTTTTATTTGCAATGATTGTTTAGATTTACTATGAATTATTGTATCTGTGCAAGTAGGTTTACGATAAATGTCAAACTCTAATCTATTATTGATATTTTTTATATTAATGTCTAAAAAGTTTAAACCCTCGTCATTTTCCATTTCTAATGTGAATTGAATTTTCTGATTGAGTGAATTTAGAAGACCTAAGAATTTATTTAACTGCCTTTCCGTACCTTTCCAAATACAAAACACATCATCTACATAACGGGTCCAGAAAAATATGTTTTCAACTAAAACGTTTTTTGTATTAAACAGTACATTTTCAAAATCGGACATAAAAATTTCAGCTAGTAAGGGAGATATGGGTGAACCCATTGGTAATCCGTCCAATAATTTATAAATTTCCCCGTTAAATTTAAAATAATTTTGGTTAGTACAATTTTTAATCATTAAATTTAGTTGTTTTTTAATGTCACTGTCAATATTGGAGTTATTTAGAAGTTTATCTATTATTTTAAATAATGTCTGCAACGGGATTGACGTGAAAAGACTTTTTTACGTCGAACGAAACTAATTTTGCATTACTAGGAACTGTGAGATTTTTTACTTTTTCTATAAATTGAAAAGAATTTTTAATAGAATACTTAGATTCGAATCTTGTGAGGGAAGGCAATAAGATATTTAATTCCTTGCAAAGTTTAAACGATGGGGCATTTACGTAGGATACGATTGGTCTAATGGGTATATTTTCTTTATGAATTTTAGGAAGTCCATAAAATAGTGGCGGTGAGGGATTCATTATTTTGAATTTATATATTTGATCTGGTGGGATAATTGATGCACATTGTTTTATGGTTTCTAACGTGTTTGCTTGATACTTATTGGTTGGATCATGATTTAATTTTATTATTTCATTTGTGTTTAAAATTGAAAATATTTTTGTGTTATACTCATTTTCTGTTAAAATTGTTATTGTGTTACCTTTGTCAGCTTTGCAAAGAATTAAATTGTTATCTTGAATTTTCTTTTTTATACTTTTTACACTTGCTATTTCTGTTTTATTATTTTTACATGATTCTATGTTATTGAATAAATTTACAATGTTAAGTTTGTCCTCAATCTGAATATTACTTAAAGAGTTTAAGGCCAATTCTGTATTTACTGCAAGTAATTCTACTTCTTGTTTATTAGATATATTAGGCGAATATTTTAAACCTTTCTCTAATAAATTAATTTCATTACAGTTAAATTCAATTTCAGTAAGGTTGACTAATCTAGGATAAAATTTAAAAGTGGAAATACAAGAACTATTTACAGGGATATTAGAACTATTAACAAAATTTGTCTTACTTTTTATTAAATTTTGAAGTTTCTTGTAGTGATTTCTGTATTGTGAGTGAACTATATCCTGAATCTCTTCTCTGATTTGACGGTCCAAATGTTGAAAGATGAAAAAATTTTCTTTAAAAAGTAATTCAACATGTATTAACTTTAAATGGAGTCCTAGGTTGTTTCTTCGAATGTACCAATTTTTACGTTCTAAATCCTGCCATATTTTGTAGGTCATTTCTGTAGCCTCTTTCGCTTCTATTGAATTATGATTGCACTGTATTTTCATATGCTTCGGTGTAATTTTATGTTTTAAACACTCGCCGATGAACCAAATATGATTTGAACACTTTTTTTAGCTTTAATAAGCATCTTCTATATAAAACCGCTAATTTTACTGCGCTAGCACTTTTAATACACTGAACTGATTCTGCGGTTGGCTCCTTGTGAAACATTATTAAATATTTTTAAATATATGAAGGAAATTTGCTTTTTAATGTTTCAAAAATATTTTATTACAAACTCTACACGTGTTTCGGCTTTTTAGGCCTTTGTCAAGAGTACAGAGAATACTGAATAGTAAAATTTGTGTCCATTGCTTATATAACTACATCTGGTACCTACTATAAAACTATTGTAAAATATGTTTTTATAAGTTGAATATTACTTTATTTTTTAAATCTAAATTATTTTATTTACATAAAATTTACATAAAATTACACCGAAGCATATGAAAATACAGTGCAATCATAATTCAATAGAAGCGAAACAGGCTACAGAAATGACCTACAAAATATGGCAGGATTTAGAACGTAAAAATTGGTACATTCGAAGAAACAACCTAGGACTCCATTTAAAGTTAATACATGTTGAATTACTTTTTAAAGAAAATTTTTTCATCTTTCAACATTTGGACCGTCAAATCAGAGAAGAGATTCAGGATATAGTTCACTCACAATACAGAAATCACTACAAGAAACTTCAAAATTTAATAAAAAGTAAGACAAATTTTGTTAATAGTTCTAATATCCCTGTAAATAGTTCTTGTATTTCCACTTTTAAATTTTATCCTAGATTAGTCAACCTTACTGAAATTGAATTTAACTGTAATGAAATTAATTTATTAGAGAAAGGTTTAAAATATTCGCCTAATATATCTAATAAACAAGAAGTAGAATTACTTGCAGTAAATACAGAATTGGCCTTAAACTCTTTAAGTAATATTCAGATTGAGGACAAACTTAGCATTGTAAATTTATTCAATAACATAGAATCATGTAAAAATAATAAAACAGAAATAGCAAGTGTAAAAAGTATAAAAAAAGAAAATTCAAGATAACAATTTAATTCTTTGCAAAGCTGACAAAGGTAACACAATAACAATTTTAACAGAAAATGAGTATAACACAAAAATATTTTCAATTTTAAACACAAATGAAATAATAAAATTAAATCATGATCCAACCAATAAGTATCAAGCAAACACGTTAGAAACCATAAAACAATGTGCATCAATTATCCCACCAGATCAAATATATAAATTCAAAATAATGAATCCCTCACCGCCACTATTTTATGGACTTCCTAAAATTCATAAAGAAAATATACCCATTAGACCAATCGTATCCTACGTAAATGCCCCATCGTTTAAACTTTGCAAGGAATTAAATATCTTATTGCCTTCCCTCACAAGATTCGAATCTAAGTATTCTATTAAAAATTCTTTTTCAATTTATAGAAAAAGTAAAAAATCTCACAGTTCCTAGTAATGCAAAATTAGTTTCGTTCGACGTAAAAAGTCTTTTCACGTCAATCCCGTTGCAGACATTATTTAAAATAATAGATAAACTTCTAAATAACTCCAATATTGACAGTGACATTAAAAAACAACTAAATTTAATGATTAGAAATTGTACTAACCAAAATTATTTTAAATTTAACGGGGAAATTTATAAATTATTGGACGGATTACCAATGGGTTCACCCATATCTCCCTTACTAGCTGAAATTTTTATGTCCGATTTTGAAAATGTACTGTTTAATACAAAAAACGTTTTAGTTGAAAACATATTTTTCTGGACCCGTTATGTAGATGATGTGTTTTGTATTTGGAAAGGTACGGAAAGGCAGTTAAATAAATTCTTAGGTCTTCTAAATTCACTCAATCAGAAAATTCAATTCACATTAGAAATGGAAAATGACGAGGGTTTAAACTTTTTAGACATTAATATAAAAAATATCAATAATAGATTAGAGTTTGACATTTATCGTAAACCTACTTGCACAGATACAATAATTCATAGTAAATCTAAACAATCATTGCAAATAAAAATGGCACCATTCCACAGCTACATACATCGTCTATTAACATTTCCACTAAGCGAAGAGAATTTTAAAAAAGAAGTTAACGTAATCAAACAAATTGCGAAAAACAATGGCTATAAAGAAAACCTAATAGATAAACTAATAAAAAACAAACAAAAGAAAACATTACGTAAAGAGTTTTATGCCGCTTCTTCTCAGGAATGCAATAAGAGATATAAATGCATTAATTATAGGCCTAAGATCAGCAATAGAGTTAGTAATAAACTGAATAAACTAGGATGTAGAACAATTTCAGTAAATAAAAATAATTTAGGTAAAATGTTAATTAATAATAAAGATAAAACTGAAAAACTACAAAAAACAGGAGTATATGAGTTAAAATGTAGTGACTGTGATGCTATATACATTGGACAAACTGGACGAAATGTAAAAAAGCGAATCGATGAACACAGGAAATATATTGTAAACAATGTATATAGTACGGGCATGTCAACACATTGTATAGAAAACAGTCATTTTATTGATTTGAATAATGTCAAATTACTCCATTCGGAAAAGAAAGGAAAGAAACTTGATCTATTAGAACAATTAGAAATAAGTAAAGCTGTTAAAAATAATAAAAACTTAACGAATGAACAACAAATTTTTACCGGCCACCATATTTTAAATAAAATAATTTAGATTTAAAAAATAAAGTAATATTCAACTTATAAAAACATATTTTACAATAGTTTTATAGTAGGTACCAGATGTAGTTATATAAGCAATGGACACAAATTTTACTATTCAGTATTCTCTGTACTCTTGACAAAGGCCTAAAAAAGCCGAAACACGTGTAGAGTTTGTAATAAAATATTTTTGAAACATTAAAAAGCAAATTTCCTTCATATATTTAAAAATATTTAATAATGTTTCACAAGGAGCCAACCGCAGAATCAGTTCAGTGTATGATATATATATATATATGTGTATATATGTTACATAAGTACATTAAAGAAGGTTTCTTAATACCCAACGATTTTATCTGTTTGTTTCCTGTTTTATATATATTTTATGGTGACCAGGAAAAACTTATAATTAATGTAAGTACTTATTATTTTTCACTGCATATGTAGTTTTACCAAGTGTGATATTATGTTGTTAAATTAAATTTGAGATGCCCTAAAAAAAGTATATTTAAATATTTTTAATTATTGTTAATATGTTTTGATTTTTAATATCTATTTATATGTTGTACGTGTTTTGTGTATGTTTGTAGGTGCATATATCCATTTATTTATTTAAGAACTTTTTTATTGTTTGTACCACATGTTATATTATATACACTTTTTTTATTTACATTTTTTACAAGTGTTACACATCATAATTTTATATCTTACAGTGCCCTGAAGATGGTAATAAAAATTACCGAAACGTCGGCAAGTTAAAAAAGTAGTTTTTCTCAAAATAAGGACCCTTACCCAAAAAAATTTTCCAACAATTCTGTTTAATGCTTCACTTACCTCAATTAAATTTTAAAAACGTACCTTGAAATGTTTCATAAACATTTTTTAATAATTATCAGCATCCTTCGATACGGTCAATAATAAATCATATCAATATTTTAATAATCTTATTGACATTGACATTTTTATAACTAAATTAGATATTTCAAATGTCAAACTGCCAGATTTATCCTAACCCCATTTTATGAGGTCAAATGCGTAAAAAAATTTCAGTTTACAGCAGCTTTATTTAAGTACTTGGAAAATATATTTTATTCGCTTGATATAGTAGACATGATTTATAATCTTTCATCAAGATTATATTTTTTGTAAAGTCTAATACAAAAAGGTTTGGGTCTAGATTTATCCTAACCCCATTTTATGAGGTCAAATGCGTAAAACATTTCAGTTTACAGCAGATTTATTTAAGTACGTGGAAAATATATTTTATTCGCTTGATATAGTAGACATGATTTATAATCTTTCATCAAGAATATATTTTTTGTAAAGTCAAATACAAAAAGGTTTTTGGGTCCAGTGGTCCAGATGACCAATTTTGCTCATCACCGAATTTTTCATTGTCTTTGGCCTTTAGAACAAGTGTACCAAATTTGAAAGCTTTATCTCAAAAACGGTGGTTGCTATCGCGATAGTACAGACATGAAGACAGATTTTTTCCAAAAAGTTATGTATTTGAGTTATCGCGGATAAACACACACACACACACACACGCACGTACGCACGCACGCACGCACGCACGCACGCACGCACCGACAGACATCATTCGGAAAATCGTCAGAATGGATTCAGGAGGGTTCAAAATGTATAAATCAATCAAAAGCTCGAAGTCGAAAAAAATCACGATTACTTCCTTATATTAGAGGTATAAGAAAGTAAAAATTATAATGAATTGTTATCCAAGCAACCAGTGCCTATCTGGGGCCGACTATCTCACGCAAACTCACATTCCACTAGTTCTTTGCCTTTGTTTCAGCTGTTTCATTTTAACACGCTTTTATTAGCTTCCACTGTATGTTTGCTTGCTTGCTTGCTTGCTTGTTTGCTTGTTTGTTTGTTTGTTTGTAACCGACTCTTTGGCCTCGATTTTGACCCACTTTAAATGGACAGATTTAATTGAAACTTTGTACACTTACGAAGAATCGGTAACAATACAATAATTTGATAAGTTTATATCATTATCCTGATCAGGATCGCCAGTCCTTTCCTCACGTATTCTCTGCGTGAGAGCAAAGGCTTAATATGTAAGTACATTCCGCGATTGTCAGCTAGGTCGCGGTGGTCGAGCCGGCTAAGGCAGTCGACGCGAAGCAACAGACTCCTCGGGCGTGAGTTCAAATCCCACGGCTGAAATAAAATTTTTTTTTTTTTCAGAAATATCTGTTGGATCGTAATATGTTATAATATCAGCATCAATAAGCAATATAAATATAGTTTAAAACAACTAAAAAATACACTTTCATAGCACATCAAACTAAAAAGTGAAAAATAATTATTAATATAAACTGAAAACAATAATGAACGAAAAATACTAGTATTATTGTGAAAAAAGCGTGGGGCGCTTTGTGCCATATTTTTCGTATATCGAGCAACCCACGCTTTTTTCACAATAATACTAGTATTTTTTGTTCATTATTGTTTTCAGTTTATATTAATAATTATTTTTCACTTTTTAGTTTGATGTGCTTTAAAAGCGTGTTTTTTAGTTTTTTTAAACTATATTTATTTAGATGAAATTTCGTAGTTCTAGCATTGAATAACTTTCCTAAATAAATTTTTCACTTATTTATCTAAGAACAAACGAGTTCCACCAAAGTAGCGCATTTTCTTACAACTGTACACTTAGGCATAGCTTTTAATTTTTAACAACTTTGCTTATTCTTATTTGGTGGTATCTTTCATACAAAGACGTTTTTATTTAATTAGTATTTTGGAAAATGTAGGTGGAAAACATTATTCCTCAAAGAATTAGTAATCTAAAAATTTTTTTTGTTATTATAAGTAAAACAATAATTGACACATAAATTAGTGCAGCATAATATACGTATGACATATTAAATTTTGGTAGCAGTAATTAATCATGTTAAATAGGACAGAGGAATTGGTATCATAATCCATATATTTCAGTTTTTATTTTCTGGGTGTTTAGTGTAACCACAGAAAGGGCACTAAAACACTGGGGGCTGTGCACAAGTAAATCATGTCAGTGGCAGTTTATGTTTATGACAAACTAGGAAGGGTTTATGGCTTAACTGTTTTGGGTGAGTGTGGTTAGCCTCAGTAATACATCGTTTTGCATAATTATTATTAGAGTTTCTATCTTCACCATTAACGTATTATAGTGTTCTTTTTTAAATCTGTATATTTTATGTATTAATTAATCAAGTTTAGAAT
Organism: Rhamnusium bicolor; assembly: GCA_029963845.1. Lineage (NCBI taxonomy): Eukaryota > Metazoa > Arthropoda > Insecta > Coleoptera > Cerambycidae > Rhamnusium > Rhamnusium bicolor. Next base: position 79,719 of record JANEYF010000188.1, on the reverse strand, counting down.
ACTTGTGTTGGATACTCTTGAGGAACATTAAAACATTTTTCTTTATATAAAACAACACGATAGATACAACACTAAATACATATCGCAGCAACTAATTAACATCATATGGGATATATGATACTATAAGAAATATTTTGTTTACCTATTACAGCAAATTCATTGAAGAAAATAACGGGTGATTTAAAAAAAAATAGCTTTTGTGGAAAAATCTTTTGTAGTTTTATACAGGGTGAGGCAATAGTGCGGCCGACTTTGATATCTCGAGTTCGATGAGCTAGACACTTGATTTAAAAACATAAGTAAACTAGACAAACAAGTCTGTAATCGGAAATTGTTTTAGAATATACAGGGTTAGCCAAGATGGTTCTACAGGGTCAAGTAACATTTTTTAAACGAAATGCCATGTATACAGGGTGAGCCACGGTGGGTGGAGTATTAGAAGTATATGGAGAATGAATCAACCGATTGCTTTGAAATTTTGGTTACCAAGATAATCGAGTATGATCTCTCCAACTAAAATATTTTCGAAAGTGCGGTGTTGCCACTTATACGTAAAACTGGCAACATCCTCGTTATTTTAAATGGAATACCCTGTATATTTTTGCGTTTTTTGGATCGTCGTCTCTTTCTGAGTAACTTTTATTAATATTTCCCTATACCTATCTCAAGCCGTTTTCGAGATAATATTTCTTTTCTGAATTTATTGCCAAAAATTTGATTTTCAGTAAATCGTGTTTTCCCCTACCTACGCAGCAATTAAAAGATAATTTTTTTAGTTGCGGCTAGGCAAGGCCTGGGGGCATCTCCTCCATTAATCAAATGTTTCGAATATCATACAGGGTGAGTTAGAGAACGCTTTCTACAAGTGACAAAATCCACGAAACTAAATTTTTTTAAATGGAATGCCTTGTATATTATTACTGATTCGGAAAGGCGATACATTTACCTCTTTAAAAAGGTAATATACTCTATACCTAATGCACACCGTTTTCGATTTATGGGCACTTTTCTGTAACCTTACCAAGAATATTAGTCTTCTGGTGTATCATAACGGGTGGGCGATGAAATTTTTGTTTTGTCATTTTGTAATGACAACAGATGTTATTTTTCTAAATAAATTTGACGTTAGTGATATTTGCACCTAATTTGAATAGCTATGTAGCACAAATATGGCAGAAAATAATTATACAAACACGGTTTTAATTGATCTGTTTATTATCCATGGACAGTGCAATAAGATTATCAGCAGAACTTGTAGAAGATTAAATAGAAATATCCGAATTTGCCGCAAATCAGAGGAATTTTATAAATTTTGGTTCATCATTAAGAGAACAATAACAGTGTCAGTATTAGGAAAAAATAATAACTAAGCAGCAACAACAGTAACAAAGTCTAAGTAGCAATAACAAATAATACCAATAACAGTAATAAATATAAAAATCTTAAAAATATTGTTATAATTGTTCGAAATGTAGACTGTTAACTTCCAGACACTTTTGTATACAACGATGGACGACGTTTGTTGTAGCTGCTCTTATTTCAGCGGGGTCCAAGTTTTCAATCTCTTGAATCACTCGACATTCTAATTCTTCCCTGTTGTGGACTGGAGTTTCATAAACTCTATCTTTAAGAGTACCCCAAAGATAAAAATCTAACGGGGTAAGGTCAGGGGACCTCGGAGGCCAATTCCACGGTCCCAAACGTCTAATCCAACGATCATCGAAAAAGCGGTTCAACTCCATACTAATTTCGTGTGTACAATATGCAGCAGCCCCGTCGAGTTGATACCAACAAGTTATATATTTTTCAATTGACATAATATCAAGGAAGTCTTCCACAACGGTTCTAATTACATCTAAATATTTTCTGGAATTCAATTTTTCGTCGTATATGTAATATTTTATTTTGTCATCCATTAACATACAAAACACGTTGAAACTAAATTTGACTTGAAAGCCAGCCTTTCTAGTAACGTGGGATTGTCTGTGGCCCAATGGTGACGATTTCGTGTGTTACAAATCCCTTCCCTAGAAAATTTTGATTCATCAGTCCATATAATTTTCTTTGAAAAATTGGAGTCCTCTTGCATACGTACAAGTAACATTTCATAAAATTCTATTCTCTGTAGATAATCCTGAGGCATGAGAAATTGGACTCTTGTAAATTTGTAATTATGCATTTTATGGTTTGCTAGTATTCTTCGAATGGATAAATATGGCAATGCTAAATCCCGCTCAGCACAACGTATGGAATACTGGGGATTTGCATGAAAATATGCTAGCACATTGATTTCATTTACCTCGTCAGATGTCACAGGTTTAGGTAAATTTCTTGCTTCTCTTAATGACGAACCAAAATTTATAAAATTCCTCTGAATTCGTAAAAACTTTCTATTGTTCATCTGCGACAAATTCGGATATTTCTCATTAAATCTTCTGCTGAAGTTCTGCTGATAATCTTATTGCACTCTCCATGGATAATAAACAAATCAATTAAAACCGTGTTTGTATAATTATTTTCTGCCATATTTGTGCTACATAGCTATTCAAATTAGGTGCAAATATCACTAACGTCAAATTTATTTAGAAAAATAACATCTGTTTTCATTACAAAATGACAAAACAAAAATTTCATGGCCCACCCGTTATGATGTACCAAACGACTAATATTCTTGGTAAGGTTACAGAAAAGTGCCCATAAATCGAAAACGGTGTGCATTAGGTATAGAGTACATTACCTTTTTAAAGAGGTAAATGTATCGCCTTTCCGAATCAGTAATAATATACAGGGCATTCCATTTAAAAAAAATTAACTTTCGTGGATTTTGTCACTTGTAGAAAGCGTTCTCTCTCACCCTGTATGATATTAGAACATTTGATTAATGGAGGAGATGCCCCCAGGCCTTGCCTAGCCGCAACTAAAAAATTATCTTTTAATTGCTGCGTAGGTAGGAGAAAACACGATTTACTGAAAATCAAATTTTTGGCAATAAATTCAGAAAAGAATTATTATCTCGAAAACGGCTTGAGATAGGTATAGGGAAATATTAATAAAAGTTACTCAGAAAGAGACGACGATCCACAAAACGCAAAAATATACAGGGTATTCCATTTAAAATAACGAAGATGTTGCCAGTTGTACGTATAAGTGGCAACACCGCACTTTCGAAAATATTTTAGTTGGAGAGATCATACTCGATTATCTTGGTAACCAAAATTTCAATGCAATTGGTTGATTCATTCTCCATATACTTCTAATACTCCACCCACCGTGGCTCACCCTGTATAAGAACATTTTTTGAAACTTCTTTGTGGCCTTCTTTCATTCCTATATTATTATTGACTTTCTCCCAATCACTTGGATGTAATGATTTTTTCTGTTGAAATTATACTATTTACACGTGTATATTAAAAACATCACTACAATCACGACTGTCGACCTTAAGAAAAAATATGTTAGTACCAGTTATGAGACATCTGTGTGATGACACTTAGCCATTTTCACTTCCTAAAAGTATACAGGGTGGCCAAAAAGTATTTTCAAATTTACAACTTTTGAACTGAATTTTCTCAATGTTTTCAAATGGAACATCCTGTATATTTTTGGACGATGTGTTGTAGGATTGAAACACGAATATTTTTCTTACGTACACTCCTATGGCTATTTGTGACCATTTTCCATTTATTGAGCAATAACTGCAAAATTCAGCAATAAAAATTAAAATGAGGTTTTTTTTTTCACATAATTCAAGAGAAGATATTATAATAAGCGTATTACATGATGCTCATAAAAACATCACACCAACAACAATCCAAAATTTGAAGCAAAGAATAATAAATGCTTATAAGTATCATTCCGGCAATTTTATGAACAGTAGAAACGTCATTCCAAAGACGCATAGAAACGTGTGTCAATCAAAATAGGCAACATGTGCATCACTTTTTATAATATCTTCTCTTGAATTACAAAATAAAAAATTATTTTTAATTTTTATTGCTGAATTTTGAAGTTATTGTTCAATAAATCGAAAATGGCTACAAATAGCCATAGGGATGCACGTACAAAAAATGTTCTTTTTTCAATTCTGCATCACAGCGCCCAATAATATACATAATATACAGGGTATTCCATTTGAAAAAAACTGAGAAAATTCAGTTCAAAAAGTTGTAAATTTAAAAATTTTTTTGGTCACCCTTTTAGGAAGTAAAAATGGCTAAGTGTCACCACACAGATACCTCATAACTTGCAGTAACATATCTTTTTCTAAAATCGATAATTGTGACTGTAGTGATTTTTTAATATACCGGGTGTAACAGGATCATGGTACACCTTCCTTTTCTCCTTTAGTTTTGAAGATAATTGATTGAAATTTGGGATATCCTATATACCGGGTGAGTCACGAATTGCGCTCGCCCCGATATCTCCTAAAATATTTGGAATAGAAAATTGAAATTTCGAGGGCTTATTATACGACTAAAATGCCATCTTTTCAATAAAAAATCAAGTTTGGTGCACATCCGGTTTGACCGGAAATGCCCACAACTTTCGATTTTTAAATGAAACACCCTACATATTTTTACATTTTTGGAATCTAGAGGAAATTTTGAATACAATACATCCATTTTGGTCACTTTTTGATAAACATTAAAAATTTTGATAGCTCAAGATTGCCTATAACTACACGAGTCTGTCTGGCAGCTGATATTGTTTTATTACATTCAATGGCTACTATGATTTTTCCAATGTTATTAGGTTACCAGATTTTAAACAGAAATGTGTCATTTTAGTTTCTAAAGCCCACTAATCTATTAGCCGCATGTTTCTAAAAGCTTGGTTGCATTGTATTTTGGCTGAAATCTCAAATATTTCTGAGCGGATTTTCAAAATTTTGGTATCATTAGATTCGTATGAAAATGGGGTATTTAAAAATGTTGGTGGACGATTAACTTCCCATTTAAAAAAACCGAGTTAGTGGGTAAAAATCACATTTAAAAATTTTAAACGCCTCTAGACAATTAAGTAATGCAATCATATTGCTCTTTTTATTTTTATAGTAACGTAGCACACAAACTAAAATATATTTTGGGCACCACAGCACTCTGGATTCAGAAATAGATTTTTTAATAAAATTTTTAATGTTTATCAAAAAGTGACCAAAATGGATGTATTATATTCAAAATTTCTTCTAGATTCCAAAAATGTAAAAATATATAGGGTGTTTCATTTAAAAATCGAAAGTTGTGGGCATTTCCGGTCAAACCGGATGTGCACCAAACTTGATTTTTTATTGAAAATATGGCATTTTAGTCGTATAATAAGCCCTCGAAATTTCAATTTTCTATTCCAAATATTTTAGGAGATATCGGGGCGAGTGCAATTCGTGACTCACCCGGTATACATAAGCACTTTTGACATACAAGTGATTTTTTTTCACTTCCGGTTTCGCAGGACGGGACACTTTCGATTTTTAAATGAAACATCCTGTATATTATTGCATTTTTGAATTCTGTATAATTTTCTAAATCCAACGATACCAAATAAGTGACATTTCAAACGTCAATCTTTTATATGATATAATTTTTAGTTTTCCATTTAAGTGTTCCATGACGATTCCGATTTATTCTAAATGACCCGTGTAATGCTAGAAAAATCGAAATCCTGTCAAAAATTCAAAATTACGTAATTTATGAGCAATTAAAGTTCATCAAAATGGTTTTTGAGGAAAAACTCAATTGTTTCAAATATTGGTACCGTAGTATCATTTATTAGTACTATTAATAAGGAATTTATTCATATGTCCTATTAAATTGTACAAACAAAATTACAGCTAAAAGAAAATAAGAAAATAATTTTTTTTACTTTTAGTGAAGAGGGAAAGATTCAACCAGGATATAAAAACTATGGATGAAAGATATCAAGGAAGATCCACATGATGGCCGACTACTGCTGCAGTCTTCAGCGAAACTGTTCTATTAATCCTCGTACAAGGAAGTCTTATAAAGTAAAGTTTTTAAGTGATGATTGATCAATGCATATGTCTATTATATGAAATAAATACCTTACTACGTATTTTCTGACTTTTCTTAGTAAGCAGTTGTAATAAATAGTAATAACTAAGCCTGGCCAAGGTCATTAATCTTACACTTTATAAAAATATGTACAAAACTCACCTTCTTAAGAAGATTTATGAAGTAGCTTGGTTGTCGTTATCACAAACTGGAGCACTTCTATAATAACTGTGTAGCATCAGATATGTTTCTACAGTTGTCTCAGTAAGCGATGTTAGCTGTGGTGAAAAAATATGTTTGTATTTTAAAAAGACCGTTCGACATCTACGGAAGTAATACAGGCATAAGTAAAACACTCTGTGAACTCACTTAACGCAGCTGTAGATGCACCATCACAAATTTGTCTTAATTTGGTAAAATCAGGATCTTTCCGTAATACACTCTCGAATTTTTCAATAACGGGCTTATTTTTTGCGTCATTTATAATCTGTAGCTGTGTATTTACGTCGTCCACTATTTGCAGCGATTCGACTAACGACAACGAAGTATTTTGTAATTTTTCTATTGCGTCGTGTAGTCCTCTATAATTGTTATAAATAGTTTTTAAATCTATTTCAAGGGAAACATCTTGAAAGCTTGTCTGGCTTTCCTTAATAGCTGCAGCCTCGTTAGGGTTGAACTGTAGTATCAAAGCTTTTATTTGTTGAAAATATTCAGCATAATAAAAAAGTTGCGTTCAACCACGTCCCCCAACGTGTAAGAATTGGCTCTGGTGGTTCCGGAATACCAGGACACAGTGTGTCAAATGCTCGAAGCCGTTTAGGAGATTTGAGAAATATTTGTTTTATATTTGCTATTAATGCATCTACCTCTGGAAAACATTTTTGAATTGTTTCTGCTACAAGATGGAATGCATGCATTTTACACGTAACATGCAAAAACCTACAATCGTCTCTTTGAAGAAAATGGCCCACCAAACGCATTGTCGCAGCACCGTCGGTCACAAACATCAACATTTATTACATTGTACTGATTCTGCGGTTGGCTTCTTGTGAAACATTATTAAATATTTTAAATAAACAAAGAAAATTTGCTTTTAAATGTTTCAAAATTGTATTTTCACTCTACACGTGTTTCGGCTTTTTTAGGCCCTTTTCAAGAGTACAGATGAGAGGTACCTCTCATTTTTTTTGTTTATTTAAAATATCAACATTTAACTTGTTGACAGCTCAAATTTTTTGAAAGTCTCCAACACCACCCGCGTAATTGTTTCGCCAGTACACGCAGGTAGTATTTTGCTAGGTAGTAAAAGTGGAAATGTTGGTTTAACAGGGTCGAGTACACGTACTATAACATTTAAAATAGAATTTTTTTATTAAGTAGTGGTGAGAAGTATGTGAAACTTCTCATATGGTCCAAATTCTACTATCCGACCGATATCATAGATGTCTCTGTGGCGGATAGCGACTTGCGAAGCAAGTACCGAGAGCGGCGACCTCTAGCCCAGGTTATTAAATATGATTTGAACAAAACAACTACTCAGCGGGCAAATACCCCGACCTGCATTGGATTATACCTTCAAATTATGATAGATAGAGAGCCAATATCATTTGTCAATTCCTAATCAGACATAGACTGGTTTCGAACTTATTAGTTCTCCTCAGAATTTTTTTACAATCTATCGTCTCGTCAACACATAACCACAGTCGTGCATTTTTTAATGCATATTTAATCCTATTTACAATGTCTTCACGAACACTTGGTATATATCTACGTAACGATGAACGACTTGGTAAATTCACCTGGGGATTGTATTTATTCCAGAACTCCCGAAATGCTGGTTTATCCAATATGCGCAGGGGAATATCACAGGCAATCAGCATTAACAATAAATCAAACATAAACTGAGGTTCCAAAGAAGACACGCCATTTTTTTTATTTTTATGGCGGTTACTATTGACATGAATTTTGCAGCCGTATTTATTCCAGCACATTAAGTCTTGATCACAAACTTTATAAATTATTTTACATCCATCATAGAATAAATCCGGAAATTCACCGATAAATTTATTCACTTTATCAGCATACGGTCGTTTTCTACTTTTTACGCTCAACATTATTTATTATTTATTAGTATTGTATGCATCGACCGACAGATAACAACTGAAGTGTGTCGTGTCATCGTCATCGTAAACAAGCGCGCGATGGCATTGGTATTGCGCCCGACCCTAAATCTACCAACGCTTGGCCAGGCTTAGTAATAACCTGAAATGTACATAGATTAAATGATGAGATGATTTTATTATCTATTTATCGATTCAAAAAAATAGAGCAGATATACCGCATCTCAAAAACTACATCTAATAGAGCAAATCTGATCATATTTTTGGATTCTGCACCCCAAAATTACCCAAAAACACTTAACAAATCACAGGCAACAAAATGTGTGTCCGCCTGTGTAATGAATGGTAGATTAAACTAAAAAAATAACAGGAAACAAACATTTTTAAACTACAACAAATAATCACATATTCGTGCACAATGAATGAAATACAACAATATAACAATAGAGCTGGCCATATTACTAGGGCATAATTGATGGTACCTCGAATCGAAAATAATAATAATAACAGCACGGAAGAAGTCCAACAAGCGCTTGTTAATAGCAAGAACTTCACTGTCCCTGGACAAGGCAGTATTAACAACTGGTGGTGTAAGAAATTTCCTTGTATACACCACCGTCTGGCATGAGTTTTAAATTCATGGTTGAACGAGGAGCAGCAGATTCTGGATTGGTTTGTTGAGGGACGCATTGTGAACCCCAAGAAATCATAGGCCGATCACTTGCTCCAACACCTACTACAAGATATTTATTCGTATCTTGTATGTCAGGACACAGAGATCTATTGATCCGATTTTCCAGCAGATAAACGAACACCGTGGTGCTAAGAAAATGTTGTAAGAACAACTTGCTGATAGACCGCTGTATTACACACTATTCTGCGAAATACAAACGGAAACTATCAATGGCCTGGATCGATTATCGTAAGGCATTTGACAATATCTCATGAGCTATTGCTACACCTGCTCTAATGTCTTGCGATATCAGCACCACTGGTGAGATGGATCAAACAACTACTGCCACTCCAGAGAAGTCACTTCACTACAACATCTGGTCACAATGCAGTTGGCATTTAGGAGAGAAGTTTTTCAGGGTGGTTCCCTGAGCCCTCTCCTCTTCAGCATCTCACTGCTGACGTTATTTGTGGATCTCCTAACCTACGGTTACTAATGCGGTCCACTCAGCGACCGCAGGCATGAGGTCACTCATCTGTTTTATATGGATGACCTTAAACTTTATGCCTCCGGAGAGCGCAAACCTCAAAAAACGTTCTTAGGACGGTCAAGGAGTGCACGCAGGTTATTGGTATGGAATTCGGGTTAAATAAATGTGCAGTCTCTACTTCGAGATAGGAAAATGCGGGACAGTCTCTGAAGAGCATCGGAAAACATCTGCATGCCGGAGAGTTCTATACATATCTGGGTGTACAACATCCAGGATGTAAACAAAGGTTCTCTCCGCGGCAAGACACCGACTCCGAATGATTTGGTCTTCTGAGCTTTCGAGGAAGAACAAGGTGCTTGCGATTAACGTGCTTGCCATTCCTGTTCTCCTCTACTCATTTGGAGTAGTGAAGTGGACGGTTGACGAGCTGCGACAACTAGATAGAGATATCTGTGTACCTCCCTCTTGAGCCTAGAGTTTATGCATGGCATAGTAGTACTGAGTATGGCATGTAACATACTCAGAAGTTCAGATCCGCTCTTACGGTTCATAAAATATCATGAAACTGTAGTTTTTAACACAACATTGAATTTAAATCCGAGTAATTGATCCAATGTATCAGAAAAGTTTAAAGATTTATCTTTTGCAGAATTACAGAGAATGCTCCAAATGCCAAAGTCTCAAGGTTGTTCGTGTACAATAAAAACTGTATGGGACCCAATACAGAACCTTGGGGCACTCCAATATTGACATACTTATATTCTGAATTTGGTGGTGGTGTTGATATCTAAATATGATAGGCCTACATATTCTTTACGTTCTGTTGGAGAAGAAGATATCCAATATATGCAACACCTCGTATATTATATAAGTAATATGGACATTAATTTATCATGGTCGACACAGTCGAAAAATTTATTTTTACGACGCCAATACTGTCTCTAGTGGATAGATCACAACGTAATTACAAAAATTATTTAAAGTGCGAAACAATATCTTACGTGCAGGTAAATATTAAATTTCAATAAATACCAGTTTCATCTTACGTGCAGGTAAATATTAAATTTCAATAAATACCAGTTTCCATAATAAAAAAAAACATATGTTCATTGATTAAAAAGATATGTTTAGTCTGGCTAAGTTTTCAAATGTATATGGTTCTCGTTAACAAGAAGAGTCCTGCGGTACGATAAATAGTTCTTTATAATTTCCGCTTAACAGCGGATGTCGTGTAATGAAGGAGAAATGTGCTACGTAAAGTGTAGCATTACCTACCAGAATCAGATAGTCTCAGATTACCTACCATGCATGCTTTGAACATCTGTTGGGGTGCAACTTGTGCCACATCTGATGTGTCTATCAAGGTCACGTGTCTAGAGCCATATGGTTTTTGTTTATTGTTATATATTTTCAAGTGGGACAAAATGTCGTTCTTGAAGTACCCTTATTTATATTTTCAAGAAATACAAATGCACATTTTCAAACTGTCGATTTTTTTTTTCACAATTATTATTTCGTATTTTTTCAGACAGTATTTCAATCCGAAATAGATTTCTAACCAACTTAGTCATAGGTATTGAGATAAAGGATAGGGAGCAAAAAGAAAAATTCTGGACAATGCAATTTCTAAGTTGGCACTGTATCATTTCTGTCAACCCCAATTCAAGTTTTTTTGTGCTTCAGTTCCTTCTATGTGAAAAACCTATCAGACTTCGTTATCATTAAGAGATAAAAATTGACCCTGTCTACGTGACAACTAGCGTGCCAAATAAATATACGGAGAAAAAAGTAAATTTTAAATTTTCTTATGTTATCCCTTGAGAGTAGTCAGTTTGTTAATATAACTGACCATATGGAAACTTGAATTACTGTTTTGATATTTAGGTTCAAGTAACGACTATTTTCTTAAAAACATTCAAAATATGCCTAAAAAATTAGGTATATTTACTTTGTCATTCCCATCAAAAAATGACAGAAACTAGCCATTTCTCTCAATAAATCTAATTTCTTAAAAGCAAAATAATATCTTGGCAACTAATGCAATAACTGACAAAATTCAAACTGTCTTGAGAGGACACATAAGTCTATCTACAGAAGAAAATTAAAAAACATTTCTTTAAACAAGTAAACCCTCGATTTTTAAAATTAGTGACAGTACAATTTTCTCCATTATCAATTCTGGTCAATTTATTCGCTTTCGTAGATAATCCATAGGAAGATTATAAAATATCTCTCACAGAAACTTGCAAAAAATGGCATCAATTTTAAATCAAAGTAAATAAATCCTTAAAAAAGGTAACTTTCTTGAAAAAAATATCTTCGCAACTGCTGTAGTAAACGACCTCATTCTAAAACCATCCCGAAGAAACACAATAAGCTTAAAATTTTTGCTTACAGAAAAAAATTAAAAAACAGGGTTCAGAATTCATGTAGCTGAAAAAATTCCCTGAATTTTCCAGGTTCTTTATAACAAAAAAATTTTTTATCTTTTTTTTATGAACTGATTTTTTAATTTGATAAGGAAATACTTAATTTCTTATATTGTACTTAGTACGAGTGATACAGAGCATATAACATTAGATTTATTATTAAAATAAAAACAATAACGTCAAATAAAATTATTTTTTTAATAGGAAATACATCTAAATTAGTAACAAAAGCTGCGACTGTCATTGCAGTGCACACAGAGATGAGATTATTTTTATTATACGAACACACAGTTCAGAAACACGAAAAAATTAAAAATAAATTAATTACTATAAATATTTAAATATTCAGGCTGTAATAAATTCGCTTCTCACTACAGGGTTCTCGGAAACAGTAAGAGATAAAGCATCGGTTAAATTTGGACAACGTTGCAGAATTTGGCGATCAGGAATTTGCCGTTGAAAAATCGAAAATATCCCTTGCTGTTGAGATTTTTTGAAAAAAAAACATTTTTTTGAATTTCCATTTTTATTATCTCCTGGCATTATTTCAAGAGATATCGAAAAATTAAAAACAATTTTTCATTGTCACTTTTCTTTTCGCGACCATCATCAAGTACGTTATTTTAAATACGGACCTGTATTTTTTATTGTATTTTTTTGTAGCATATGAACCTCAGACTTCATTGATGTATTAGACTTTTATGTTGCTAAACGTCTCGTAGCTGTAAACCATCAAGGATAAAAATCACATTTGATGATAGTTTACAGGTAAACAGTAAATCAAACACAACACTTTCAATACATTTTATGGTAGAAACTATTAAAAGAACTACTCAATCTGGAAGCAGGAATTACATTGAATTGAATAACAGCATTCTTAGAATTGGAATAAAAAAAATATTGACTAAAAAAAATTATACACTTAAATGATTCCGTCCAGTTACAATACAAACACGTGAGGTTTAAAAGGATGCTTATGTAAAATCCAATAATTATTTCATTATTTTTTTCTAGAAATACATACAAAAACAGGAAGCAACTAAAATGTCAGATTTTTTTAAATGTATGAAAAGAATACATTTTAAACATTTACATTTTATAGTGAACATTTAAGAAAACAGAAAACAATGGGCTTATATAGGGGTTAGGTTAGATGCCGAGAATATTATTGTGATTAGATTACCAAGGTTACAATCAATCCTTCGATTTAAAATGTCAAAATAAATATGACAACAGTTCATATTTTGAATTATGTATTTTAAATATTTTTATAAATGATATGTTCGTGTGTACCGGTGCCCTGAAGATGTCAGAAATAATGAAGGATGATATACAGGGAGGGGCAATAGTGCGTCCGACTTCGATATCTCGAGTTCTATGATAGCTAGAAACTTGATTTAAAAACATAAATAAACTAGACAAAAAAAGTCTATAACCGGAAATTGTTTTCGAATATACAGGGTGAGCCAAGACGATTCTACAGGATCAGGTAACATTTTTTTAAATGAAATGCCATGTATATCAGAACATTTTTTTGAAACCCGAGGGGTAGGACACTTTCGAAAATTTGTACACCTATTTATAAATACAAATGTATTTATGGTATTTAATTGTATTTAACTGTAATAATGACCTATTTAGTTATTTATGAGTGTATTTATTTGTATTTATATAGATAGAAGAACCTATTTTTTCTAATAATTTTGGTTCTTTACAAGGTTCTTTAATTTAAAAAGCATCACTGTGAAATTGATCAAGGTAGGCATCTGGTGATACCCGGAATATAGCTTTAAAGTTAACGTCAAATGTTAAAAGAAGTTAGTTAAATTTTATTTTTAATCAATAGGGACATTATAAATACCTACACAAAACTAGGATAAATTTAGAAAACCCGCGAGGACGCCACAAAAAAGAAAATATATCCCCGGAAACCCGGACGTCTGGTCACCCTACCCTGTACATATATCAGTTACTTTAAAAATATATGTTAAAAGTATTCAAAATGAGAATTTAAATATTTAGAAACATAGTATTTCATTTAAAAAATATGAACTTCGGTTATGCCCTGTACACCTAATTAAAAAGTATTTAAAAATACAATAACAGATTCGTAATCTATGAGAAAAGTAAAACCCCTCCTTGAAAACTTTACAATAATAACAATAAACAAAAGAAGGGGTGGTATAGAGCTGTAGATTATACCCAAAATCGACGTCTCGTGTTTTCTAATTGGGAAAGAAAGCATTTAACTAAAAAACTATGCATGTATTTGTTAGACATTAACCTAAGGAACAATTGAAGTTAATAACCGAGATAATAACTATAATCTAACAACACTCGACATCTCGACACTATAATGAAGATATTTTTTCTAACTAATACCCTCTTTTGAGTATGTTACTGGAAAGTTTATTTTTTCTGATTCAAATATATCAATATTATTATTAAGTATTCTATTTTGAAACATTTACAAAAATATATAAAAAGAGTTAATTAAAATTTAATATAAGCAAAATGCATGTATAAGTAATATTAAATCACGGAAAACTGAAGATCTCGCTGAAAACTGACAATTGTAACTTATGTTAATGGTTAACAGATATATAAATTGCTGTTAATTGCCGTCTTTGATGAAAACTTCTGAAGTTCAAATTTGGGACACCCTGTACAGTAGTACAGTAGCCCAAGCAAGACATAATGCACAAGAGATAATACCGAAATCTGTGAATTAATGTACAAAATATTGCATTATTAATTTGCGCCACTGTACATAACATTTTGATGCCTTATTGAAAACAAAGAAAACGAAGAACAAGAAAACGTAATTTTAAAAAAGACTATCTTCAACCCACAAATTTCACCTTAACGCATTTGTATATATTAAAAAATTTTTTTAAGGGGTTTAAATTTCTATTTCAATATACTTAGTAAGTATGGTCACCGCGCACTTAGACAATCAACTGTAAAACACCTAGTAAAATATTAAATTGTTTGCAATTATGAAATGCAAGTGCAAATTTCATCTGCTGTTTGATAAAATTATATTTGTTTTAATTACTAATCTTACATAACTGAATAACTGAAAATATCCAACACTAAAAAAATCTTTTCCAGGAAGACAAAGAGAGTTTCTATCTTAAAGTAATAATTTCCAGTTTTATTTGTGATATATACATCTAATAATAATAAACATTGTCAGCTTGCCTTTATTTTATAACAGGTCACTGGAAAATAAATAAACAACACCACTAAAACGCGACTGTTACCTATAATTGCCGGCAGTATAATGAAATGCATACGTGAACATGTCTTGACAGAATTTATTAAGTATTTATGTTGGTTTTTAAATCTATTTAAATGTATTTAAATGTATTTAAATCTATTTAAATGTATTTAAATCCAGTTAAATGTATTTAAATCTATTTAAATGTATTTATTAAATACTTTTACAAGATTTGTACACCTATTTAAGAAGTGTCCTACCCCTCGTTAAAACCTCTTTGTGGCCTCTTTTCACTCCTGTATTATTATTGACTTTCTCCCAACTACTTGGAAGTAATGATTTTTTTTGTTGAAATTATACCATTTACACGTGTATATTAAATTACTACAATCACCACTATCGATTTTAAGAAAAAATATGTTAGTACCAGTTATGAGACATCTGTGTGATGACACTCAGCCATTTTCACTTCCTAAAAGTATACAGGGTGGCCAAACAAGATGATTTTGGAGGATTGAAAAACGAACATTTTTTGTACGTATATTCCTATGGCTATTTGTGACTATTTTCAATTTATTGAACAATAACTGCAAATTCAGCAATAAAAATTAAAAATTAAGGTTTTTTTCAAATAATTGAAGAGAAGGTATTATAATAAGCGTGTTACATGATGCTCATAAAAACATCACACCAATAACAATCCAAAATTTTAAGGAAAGAATAATAAATGATTTTAGAAGTGTCACTCCGGCAATTTTATGCACAGTAGAAACATCATTCCAAAGACACATAGAAATGTGTGTCAATTAAAATGGGCAACATGTGGAGCACCTTTTATAATATCTTCTTTTGAATTACAAAAAAAAAATATTGCTGAATTTTGCAGTTATTGTTCAATGAATCGAAAATGGTTACAAATAGCCATAGGGATGTACGTACAAAAAATATTCGTTTTTCAATTCTACATCACATTGTCCAAAAATATACAGGACGTTCCATTTGAAAATATTGAGAAAATTCAGTTCAAATAATTCGTTAATATGTATGTATTTTTCATTTTTATATAGACCATTATCAATTTTATACACAAGTATATGCTCTTTGGTGATAGGAATTGTTATTTTTAGTTTTAAATTAGCCATTAAGTCCAATTTAGCCCTACTCCGCCCGATACAACAACTGTCCCGATGTTATCATGTTGGATCGGCTCCGGACTGGGTGTTCAAGGCGGGTGAAGTATTTTGTTCTATTAACTATTTAATAAATTTGTTTTGTTGTTGTTGTTGAAGGAAATCATTTGCTAAGTGTAAACATTTTTCTTTTTGGTGAGTCAATATTTTTTTATTTCAATTTTTTTATTCTAATACTAAGAATACTGTTATTTAATTCAATGCAATTCTTGCTCCTAGATGAGTAGTTGTTTTAATAAATTCAGCGATAAATGTATTATAAGTGTTGTGTTTGATTCACTATTTACCTAAAACTTTTATACTAGCGCATTCAGATAAGAACGACAGTATAAAATATAAAAAACTATAGGTATTTATTATTGTTACCATGCTTATGTAATACCCAATAATTATTTCATTATTTTTTTAGAAATGCCTTAAATTCTGTTATAAATTGGATTTTTGTAATGTCAGTGTCATAATAGTTAATTGAGCCTGTCAAGTGGAAACGTGCCTCGAATACAGATTGAGTGCAAGGACAAAACTTATGCTTCCTACCTCTCCTACAAACATTTTACAAGTATCTTCTATGTATCAAATGTGCTTAACGTATAATAATATCGAGGACGGTCTGGATATATTTAACTGTAAAATTACTGATATAACAGTTATTTATGATACAAGTATTAAAAATGACTTTTTATTTTGTGAGTGGAGAAGTTTGCGAAACGAGCGTAAGCGAGTGAAGCAACTCCATTAAAAGAACAATAAAGTTTCTTTAAAAAGATTTCAAATCCTTTTAATGGTTACCTCATAATTCTAGTAGTTTGTAGGATTTATGAAATAAATAAATCAAGTTTGCCCCTTGTTTGACACATGTCAAATGTGACAAACTATTGCAATATGATGAGTTCCAATATTAATTATAGTCCAGAAGGAAGCGAATCGATTCCTCAAGAAATTGAAGAAGCAGCTACAAGGGCAACTTTAGATTTGTTGCCCACAAAATCCAAACAACAATATGAATTAGCGTACAAACGCTTTGTGGAATGGTGCGATCGGAACAATGTTGCAGGCAAGTACAGTGAAAATGTAATGTTGGCCTATTTCGAGCAAAATTCTAAAATTTGGTCTTCGACGCTTTGGGCACATTTTTCAATGATAAAGGCTACGTTAAATGTCAAGAACAATCAAGATATAAGTAAGTTTTATAAACTCATCGCATTTTTGAAGCGCAAAGGAGAAGGATATAGTCCAAAAAAATCAAAAATTTTTACACGCCAAAATATTGATAAGTTTATTGCAGAGGCGCCAGATGACAAGTATTTGATGTTTAAAGTAGCTGCTGTAATGGGTATACTAGGCGCGTGTCGCCGTGAAGAACTTTGTCAAATGAGTTTAAACAATATTGAGGATTTAGGAAATACACTAGTGGTAAACATTCCAGATAGCAAGACTAGAGTTTCAAGAACCTTTACTGTTATTACTGAGACTTATATTGACTTATATCATAAGTACTTAGCATTACGTCCAGCTCATGTCAACCACCAACGTCTTTTTATTAAATACACTATTAACAAATGTACGATTCAACCTGTTGGAATAAATATTTTTGGAAAGATGCCTACAGATATTGCAAGATTTTTGAAATTACTTTACACCGGACATTGTTTTCGTCGGACATCCGCCAGCTTGTTAGCAGACTCTGGTGCAAATTTACGTACAATAAAAAGACATGGAGGATGGAAAAGTTCGAGTGTTGCAGAAAGATACTTGGAAGATTCGTTAGAAAACAAAAAGAGGATTGCTTGTCACATTCTTCCAAATAATTGCCCTTCTTCTAACAATTCAGAAATAGAGCATATTAATAATATTTCCTCCACTGCTTCAAGTTCAACTTCAACAATTTCTTCTTGTGAAGTAGCTTCCTCACAAGGGATAAATATTACTTATTGCTCCAATTGTACAATTAATATACATATTTCTAAATAACTTGTAATTTTTAGTTAATAAATATATAAATGTCATTATGACAAACGACTTGTCATTTTACTTTTTACACTAGTGTTAAAAGTAAATCATGTGATCATTTTTAACGCGAGTTTATATAATATTACATTTTTAATTCAAGTATGCCGTGTTAAAAATTTAGTTTTTAATGGTGTTTGTAGAAAAAAACTATTTATTTAATTCATGTTAAATTAATGTCTTTTATATTCTACATATTGTATTATATTTTATTTCAATTTACATCATTCTGTTTGTATGCTGTTATATATTTGTTATATTTTGTGCTGTTGTATTTTTATATATTCTTGTACGATATTGTTCCTTATTTTAGATTTTTGTGTATATCTGTTGTTTATTTATCCTGTAACTGGGTTCTATCATTCGTTGAATAAATTATTGTAAATAAATAAATAGATAAATAAATAAATATTAAAAAATACTTAATTATAATTATAGGATTATCGAATTATTTAGTTAATTTATTTAGTTGTTTTTGGCAACTAAACAATAAATTGTCATATTTCAACTAAAATGGTTTACCATCCAACCATGGAAAATGTTAGGTACAGAGGCTGATCAAAATAATGCTATAAGTTCACGAAATTTCAAATAAAAAATCCCACAATAGGGGTACTTAGCATTTTCTAGCGATGGGAATCACTCTGCCGGTGCGACCGCCCCACAGTAAAACCTGCTGGATACTGTCTCTAAAGAATCTCAGTTTTTCTTTGTTGACAAAAGGGTACGAAGTTACACAATGCGTCGTATTTTCTTTAGCAAGCAGGAACGAAATAAACGGGAAGAAATCACAGGAATAAGTATACAGAATATTCTCGAATAATAAACTAAAGATTTAGTAATTAATCAGTTAAATTTAATTGTAAAAAAAAGTGATAAAATTTTATACTAATCTCTAGCACAGGATCCTGATTGAAGTGTTATTCCAGAAATTGCTACCAAAAAAAATATACTTCCAAGACATAAAATGTCAAATTATTATCACCATTAATATATTTACGCTTCACTGACTTTAGATCTGACTAACGCGGTTACATAATTATGTTAAATTTATTCAAAGTTACTGGACATTCATTTCTAAACTGGACTACAGGAAATTATATTGCCACGTTTTTTTAATACGTCCACCTGATAAGAGTATTTATTAAAAACTTCTTACAGCGCACAGTGCGTAAATATTCATATTTAAATATGCGAACGTTTTTTACTAAACCATGACAAATAAATACGTTTATTAGAATAGAGTTACGTTCGTATCAACATGGACTTTGAAGTAGAGTAGCGGAGGAAAAACATTCATTGACTAAATTGAATAAAAAGAGGCGACTGCAATTTGCACATGAGTACACAGATCGGGACGATGATTTCTGGAGTTCCGTGGTATTCACAGATGAAACAGTTTTTAATTCTGTCATGATGACAAAATGCGAGCCTACAGGCCAAACAATCATTGTAGATTTCAAGAGAAATATGTTCAACAAGACAGATCTAATGGGTTGGATAAGTATTCATGGACCCGAGGTATGTTTCAGAGTAGAAGAGAGGCTGAATGAAAATATTTTACAAAATATAAGGCTACCACCAGTCACTGCACGATTCCCATATCCGAATTTTTTTATACCAGGACGATAACTGCTAGACAGCCCATACTGCTTGAATTATCATAGGTAGACTAAAACCATATTAACGTGATGCCTTGGCCGGCGAAGAGACTTGATCTCAGTACGATAAAGAATAATTGGGGTTATTTGGCGAAAAAGACATATTCCCGAAACTTCACACCTGCAAATAGAAATGAGCTCTCGAATTCTGTTCTTGAGGCTCGACAAGAGCTACAGAACACCTATAATTTTAGAAATGTTTTCTATGAGGAATCGCTTACAGATAGTGATTGATAATAATTAGAGTTGGCAAGTCGTGCGGCTGGCTATTCAGTGGTGCAACAGCAGGAAGATAGATATCTAGTGAGGCAATGACCGGCTGGCGGACAAATCGAAGCGAGCCGCGAGACTAGTCTATTGTTGGGTGTCGTAGTGATTACACGCTAATTTTATTCCCCTCCGTTGTATTTCATGTTGTTGTATTGTTGATAATTTTATTTGTTGTATTCTATTATTGATATTAATTTAATAATAAAATGTCAGACGTGCGCAAGGGTAAAAAACGGCCATACGCTGACATGGTGAATAAATTTATCAGTGAATTCCCGGATTTATTCTATAATGGTGCTATAATAATTTGTAAGGTGTGCGAGACAGACCTGATGTAATGGTTGCAATCCGGTATAGTTCCAGAAAGAATAAAAATAAGGACAGTTATTCCTATAGAAAAAATTAAAAACAGTAACGATCTTTTAAATTTAGACTTATCAATACACTTCCACCAATAGAAAAAATCTAAAGCTAGTCGTATATGAACAACTACTTAGTTATTTTAATAGCAATAATTTATTTATTTTAAACCAATCAGGATTTAGAAAACAACATTCTTGCGAAACGGCTATACAATTAACCATTTCAGAGTGGATTCGGAATATCGATGATAATAAATATATTGTAGTCATATTTCTTGATTTTAAGAGAGGATTTGAGACAATTGACAGACATCTGTTATTAGAAAAACTAAAATATTATGGTATTAATGGAATTGTACTTCGCTGGTTTGAAAATTATTTAACAAACCATTTTCAAATTACAAAAATTAATATTTTTTCGCCTCCTTTAGAAAATAAATTTGGAATACCCCAAGGCAGTGTACTAGGTCCAATTCTTTTTATCATTTATTTAAATGATTTTGTTAAATATATATTATGTGATTTTGTAAGCTTATTGACTGACGATACACTGATGGCCGTTGTAGATAAAAATTTAGATGCGGCCGTGGAAAAAATGAACCACGAACTTATTAATAGAAAAGAACGAATTAAAACTTCATCGGCCTTTATCTCGAAAAGTAAGCACTTTTAGTTACAAGTTTATATGACAAATCCATATTATTTTGGCTTGTTCTATCGATTTTATAAGTTTTCCTCTTAAAATTTTGCCCACCCTATACATTATACAGATTTTAATAGCACAGCTTTAAAAGAATAAACAAAAAATAATTTTAAGTTGAAAACGTCATCTTAAAATGGTGCATCGTCTTAAAACTTCATAAGAGATACTTTATTGTACATTTTGCTACATACAAAAATGCTCTTATGCACTTTTTAAGATATCCAGATGCCAAAAATTTTCAAAGTGAAGCACAGCAAATTTCCCGCTTAAATCAGAGTAGTTGGGCTATGAGAGTTCCAGGGCAAAATCCTATGCTTTTTCTTATGAAGGTTCATTTTGCAGAATTTTAATTCGGAACAATGAGAACATGCATTTGAGATAATGAGAATTTGAACTTTTGGAAATCGTTACGAATTATGGGGGACCATATTTCAGGTGTCACCTTCCGCACCTTCTGGGGTAATTTTAAGGTTTCATCTTCTTTTGATAGGATTTTCGCACTCGGGGGTCATTGTACTCATTATTACGTCTATTGATAGACTCTTTAATTCTTAAGTAACTGGTAGCTCAGTGGTAAAGCATCTGAATTTAGATCTTGAGATTCGCAGTTGGATACACAGGCAAACCAAATTTATTTTTATATTAAAGGAGTGCATCAACAGACGTAAAAATGAGTGCAATGACCCCCGAAAGCGAGAAGTCGACCAAAAGATGATGACATCTTAAAATGACGATAGAAGATGCAGAAGATGCCCTCCCAAAATTTATATCTGATTCCCAAAAGTTCGAAATCTCATTAGGGGTCATCCATAAAATGCGTGACGCTGTTAAGGGAGAGGGGTTCCATCAATGCGTCACAAAATGTCACATGGGGGTGGGGTCCACCTTATACCTCAAATGAAACTGAGCTTTTCTCCTTTTTAATTTTTCCTCGAGAATAATTGCAGTTCCTACATTTTCTTGAGGGGATGACTTTTCTCTGACTAATTATGTGGACGTCCAAAGGGTCACGAAACGCCATAGCCTATCATAGGGGAGGGAGGGCTCAAAATAGCCGAAAGTAGCGTCACGAGTTTTATGGGCGGCTCCTTATCTCAAATGCATACTGTTCTCATTGTCCTGATTCAAAATTCTGTAAAATGATCACACAAAAAAAGCAGCGGATTTTGTAACAACCCCTTGTAAATAAGATAAAATAGGCGTTTGTTCAAAATATGCATTTATATCAATTGTCCATATCACCAACATGTTATTATCATACCTCTTAAAGTACCGGAGAAAGTGTATACCCCATTTAAGTGACTATAACTCCTTTATCTAACGCCTTAGCTTATTAGACAAACTCTACTTATCTCTTGTTGGTCTCTCACCTGGTGAAACTTTATTTACTCGAACTCTGAATTACCCTGACATGTATGTATATCCTCACACAAAAGTTTAATGCATAAAGCAATTATTAGCATTTCCATTTTCTCAGTGCTGTTTCATTATACAAGCAACATCAAATAGGAATTTTATACTCAAGAAAACTTTTAAACGATGAAAACTTTTACATTTCTTTTTTATCACAGGATACCACTCAAAAAGCAATTTTATCTGCAATAAATTCTTCAAAATAAATAAAACGAAAACAAATGACAAGTAAAATAATCAAATTTATGAAGGTGCTGACGACAAAAACCTGTAAATTTATACACAACTGCTCTTTTACAGTAAGTACAGGGTAATTAAAAAATGTCACCCTAGGCCTTCTTCTCAAAATAAGTATAACATTTGAATATGTATTTTTTAACGGTAGCTGTTTGTTCTACAAATACTGTTGAAAGAGATGCACCTACATCATTTAGGTAAAGCGTCGACGTTGCGAGACATGTATTTTTTTCCAGAAACACCCAACTTGCTGGAAAGTGCTTTAATTATAACCAAATTTTATTAATTAAAAAAATGTCTAAAGGTAACAATTTCTGAGGTATGTTAAATTTATTAAAGAAATTATCTTAACTCTTGATCCTCGTTATCTATGAAATTGTGAGATAACATTATTATTACAAGATACATCCCAGGAAATAAGGCCGGTGCCTGCATTATGCACCGTCAGCAGAGATAACCAGCAACGACGAGCTAGTCTCAATTGTAAAAGACAAAGCACTTGTTTTATGACCGTGTTATTGTTAACATCTTAAAATAAAGTCATTTTTTGTATTTCATTTTGTAATTTCTGTGTTTGTGAAAAAATTGTTCTTTTTTTTAAAAAGTGAATTTTTAAAATCGAGAATAAAATTGGCGACGAGGATGGGATAGCAATAGGTCGTTTCTTTTCGCATCAAAGAAGATCGTGTTCTCCAGAACTTTAATTGCCGAACCTAGGGACAGCAGCAGATCCTTGCATAACCAAGAAATCGTGCATCCCATTTAATAAACTACAGAAATTACCAGGAATACACCAGGGCTAGAAAGTATAATTGCAAACCGGTAAGTCTTCGTATTCCTTTCTTTTCCTTGATTTATTTCACATGTATGCTGAAACTAAGTCTGAAACTAGAATAAGTTAAGTTTAAGAGAATCTTTAAAAATACTTAAAAAATCAAACTGAAAGCATTAAAAGTGAGAATTTATTAAATGAATTTTATATAAATAGATGATCATCTATCTCAAATAATAGAATAAATAAGTTTTATAATACTAGTAAGTTCTAATACAATATTTTTGTATTGCTAATTTTAATATAGCTATTATTGATCAATATCAATAATCAATATCTAGTAACTTAGTGTCCTGCACTCTGTGTTACAGTTGTTTGTTCTATGAACATAATTCTATCGTTAAAACATTTTAATAAATTTATTAAATTAAGCCAACAATATATTGCATCTGCCAGGGCCGTACTCATTTTTATTTCATAACAAACTTACTGAAATTTCATATATTACTATTGCATTATATTTTTAACATTTTTATTGGTAAATTTGTTATTTTATTATACTGTTAATTTTATGATTGACCCTGACGTTGAAAGTTTAGCGTTAAGTTTTTCTGAAATAGGTATAGACCAAGATACATCAATTATGGCTCATAATCAATCAACTAACCAATCTGTTAGCGTACCATCAATCGATGTAAAACCATTAGATCTTTTACCAAATTTTGATGGCGCCGCGCACAAACTTTATAGATTTATTACTTTAGCTGATGAAATTCTAGAAACCTATTGGGATCATAATAATGTAATATCTCTTAAAAATAAATTTTTGTTAAATTCTATAATATCTAAATTAAAAGGTAGAGCGGAAGAAATAGTGGCAGTTTCAGGAGCGAAAACTTGGCCACAAATTAAAGATACTTTATTAACTACATTTGGTGACTTACGAGACGAAAATGCACTTTTGTCTGACTTAGTACAAATTCTCCAAAAGCCAAACGAAGATATAATTACTTACTATTATAGAGTAATTTCTACTCTCAATCATCTAACTAATTACATTAATTTACACGAGGGAAATACCTCTGTAAAAATAAATAAAATTAATACTTATAATTGTCAAGCACTTAGAACTCTTATTGTCGGATTAAAAGAACCTGCTCAATCCATGTTAAGGTCTCAAAAACCTAACAATTTAGCTGAAGCTCTTAAATATTTAACGGAAGATCACAACATCAGGTATATGTCGAGACAAAATCAACAAACTAATAGTAATCAATATCGACAAATCCCGCAAAGAGAGATACCACCTAGGTATCACCAACTTACACAGCACTCACAACAATTTCAACCGCGGATATTTCAATCACAATTTCCGGGACAAAACAACTTTCCTAGAAATCCGATACAAATTCAACCTCGACAACCCCCCTCACGGACACAAATTCTTTAGTAATGCTCAGGTATTTGGCAAGCCAAATAACGTAAACGTTTGGAAGCCAACAGGTAATTTTAGACCCACAAACCAAGTTACTCCAATGAGTGTTAATACACGTATTTCAAATCCTAACCAAGCTACCCCAATGAGTGTTAATACTCACAATACGGTAAGCATGCAGAGACCTCAATTTAATAGACAAAATTATTTTCAACCCCAAAGATCAAATTTCTCCGTAGAAGAAATAAATAACGTGGAACAAAATATTCCTGTAGATTTTCAAGACCAATCGCCCTACTATGACGAATATCAATATAACCCCGAATATGACAATCAGTTTGAAAATAGTCATTACTTAGATAAGACCAATCTTACCGAACAAACTGAGACAAATTTCAATCCAGCCTTATTTGAGCAACAGACAGATGAACAGACAACATTTTCAGGAAACTCAGCCTTTGATAGAGGAAACATAATTGAATTAAATAATTTCAACTTATTGTTAGAAAAACAACTACCTTATATTATAACAAAAAACCCACCGTTAAAACTTTTAATAGACACGGGCGCTACAGTCTCTATCTTAAGACCAGAGATTGCAAAACGTTATTTTCCTGACAAAATTTATAATGACAAATTTTCAATTTCAACTGCACTAAAAACATACGAACAAAACGAATGCGCTGATATTCCCTTATTTGAGGAATTTAAACAAGACTGTACTGTTAAATTTCACCTATTTAATTTCCATACATACTTTGATGGAATTCTTGGATTTGACCTTATCAAAAATTTAAATATTAAAATAGATTTTGTAAATTCTGAACTGGTTTCTCCTTACACAAAACTAAAAATTTGTTATAAAAATTCAGACCAAAATTACTCTTATCAATTTCACGCGTTATCCCACATAGAGATTCATCCTTTAATAATAGACAACGAAATTCCATCTACATCTAAAGAACCCGATAACCAATCGATAATTGTTAACGTGGACAATAACGAAGCTGACGACAACACTGTCCATACAGCCTCTGAAAACCCGATACAAGACGTAAAAATAACGGATAAACCAATAAATTATTATAAAAATCAAATATTTATTGACGAAACAAACTTAACAATGCAAGAACGAACATTTTTGCTAGACAGTTTTGAAGGTACTCAAAGACGACAATGTTATTTTACTTTTCAAGACACCGAACAACAATTTATTGATTTAATAAAGAATTATTTCGAACCGGGCAAAACCTATGCATTTTTCCTTGCCAATGAACATCTGTATCCTACCCTATGTAAAACCGTGCATAGAATATTCAAAAACTCTACATTTCAATTAATAAAATGTAACTCGAGGCTCATAGATGTTTTTGACAAAGACGAGAAAGATACATTAATCAAACATTATCACGAAATAGCCACCGTACATCGCGGTATAAACGAAGTTGAAAAAGACCTAAGAAATCTATATTATTGGCCCACACTAAGAACCGACGTAACTAACTACATAAATAGATGTAAAATCTGTTTACAGACTAAGTACGAACGAAACCCAATTAAACCAAAACTAGAAATAACAGAAACACCAAAGTACCCGTTTGAATTATTACACATGGACACATTGACAATAAATAATGAGAAATTCCTAGTAATAATTGACGCCTTTTCTAAATACGGACAGGCATATCACCTAAATAACGGTACCTCTATTGAAGTTGTAAATAACCTAATAAAATTCATGTCCCACCATGGCATACCTGGACAAATAACTACAGATAATGGTCCCGAATTTAAAACAAAAGTATTGCAAAACCTAGCTTCACTTCATAAAATACAATTACATTACACCACACCTTATCACCCCAACAGCAATAGTCCAGTCGAAAGATTCAACAGCACTTTAATCGAACACGTACGAATTTTAAGATTAGAAAATAAAAATAGTCCATTAACCGACATTATAAATTACGCGATATTCGGTTATAATAACACAATTCATTCAAGCACTAAATTAAAACCATTCGAATTAATATCCGGGCATTTGAAAACTCGAGATATTTTCGACATAAGTAAGGAAATCAATATTGAAGCTCAATATGTCATAAACCATAAAAAGAATGTCGAAACTCTATACGATAAAGTTCATAACCAGCTAAAAACTAACAAAGAAAAAGTAATTGAAAACCGAAATAAAAAACTTGAAGAATGTCCTGAAATTAACCCCCGACTCTGATGTATATCTAGAAATAATACAAAACCGTAGATCTAAAACTAAACCTAAATTTACACCTAAAACTGCAATTAAAGACTTAGGTAAGAAAGTTAAACTAAAAAAGAACATAACGATACATAAACAACAGATCAAGCGACCACGGAAAATAATTAAAACATCTGTTTCAGACGTCACAAAGGAACCAAACAAAGACGATGACATTACTCCAACTGACCCTGATCATCTTAACGATAACCCTCCAGGAAGTTCAACTCCAGGAGATTAGAATTACTTCACTTGAAACAAACCCAGGGATACTTCCCTTTTACTTAGGTACAGCACGTATCAAACAATCGTCACACGAATTTATTCACTATTTTGACATTACACCAATAGGGAAACAAATCAACCAAATAATATATCAATATAATGATTTTTGCAAACTCTTAGAAATAGAATCAAACCCACAATACGCACAATCCTTTACTAATCATAAAAATGATGTTTTGTATCAAATTAATTTAGTTAAAACAAAATTCGCTTCAGTATACCCTTTCAAATATCCTTTTAAAGAGACCCGTTCAAAACGTGGCCTAATAAACGCTCTGGGCTCAGTCATAAAATTTATTTCAGGTAATCTCGATCATGACGACGCTGTCAGATATGATAATGCAATAAAGGAATTATCAGAAAATCAAGATAAAATTGTAAACTCGTATAACAAACAAATTTCATTAAACATTGACTTAATAAACTTTTTCAATAATTCAATATCTTCATTGGAACACAATCAAGAAATAATTTCAGAAAGTGTAAAAGATTTACTAAAGAAAACTGAACACTTAAATTTCGAATTTGATCACTACATGAAACTTAGAAACCTTCTTGACCAAATAGAAATCAATTTAAGTTCACTAATATATTTTCTCACTGATATAGAAAATGCTATAACTTTTGCGAAATTAAATACGTTACACCATAGTATTCTCAAATTACATGAAATTCAAACAATAATCGATAAGCTTTCAAAAACTTATAACAACAAACAATTAATATTTCATGAAGAACAAGACTTATATAATTATTACAATTTAATCAAAGTAAAGTCATATTATTCTAATGCAAGACTAGTATTCGCTTTAGAAATCCCTATCATAAACCCTAAACCTTTCAATTATTATCATCTCTACTCAATCCCTACATTAAACTTTACCACTCTTATACCAGATAATCCTTACCTTGCTACATACGAAGGCGTATATCAATATCAAGCACAAGAATGTCAATACATCAGTTCAATCTATTATTGCGAGGACACTCAACTATATGAGCTCAATCAACAACAGGATTGCATAACAGCTATATTAAACTCCAGTGCTAAAACAAAGTGTCAATATACAAAACTTTCCATAAACTCTAACATTGTTGAACAAATAAATGCGAAGTATTATATCTTAATATTTCAAAGTGAAAGTGAAATTCAAATAAACTGCAATAAAAAAGACATCATAAACCTTAAAAACACTCATTTAATAGAACTACCTTTAGGATGTTCGTTTACTCATAATTTTATAAACTTTGTAAACGAAAAAGGCTATACAGACAGTGAACCCTTACTATTACCTCGAATTAGTGTACCAAAAGTCAACCAGAAAACACTTTGGAAATAAAATTAACAAAAAATCCCATTAGACAAATTGGCAAGAATTAAAAATAACCAACATGAACTTGTAATAAAACAATATCTAAATATTCATTATGTAACAATTCTATTAGTTATAATTTCAATCATTATCATAATACTTAATGTGTTATTGTTAACATCTTAAAATAAAGTCATTTTTGTATTTCATTTTGTAATTTCTGTGTTTGTGAAAAAATTGTTCTTTTTTAAAAAGTGAATTTTTAAAATCGAGAATAAAATTTACATACTCATTCATTAGAAATATTTGCCCTTTTGTATTTTTAAGAAATAATAATGTTGTACCATAAATTCGTACGTAAGTATCTTGGTCAGAAAACTACCCTGAAGTTCAGGACCGACAGCTGCTACTACCTCATATGGTTGACAAATAAAAGCAAAAGTATAAAATGAATAATGAAATACATAACGCTTGATACAATGTATTATTTAGAGTGACTTAAGTCTGCCATCGCATTAGCATACATGGTCACAACTAATATTAGTTCTACATTGTATAAGGAAAATGAACGATCCACATCTACCGAGGCTAATGGTGAAAATTCTAAATAGTTCACATTGGCAGGCACTGACAAACCGCGCAGATAATTATCACCAATATTACACATTGTTTTGCAGCCCAGGTTACAATGTAAAATATTTTTTTAGTTTATTGTTTATAGCTCGATTGCTGTCTGATAGAGACAAAGCCTCTTGAACCCTCAAAATTCTTAGTATAACATTAACAACCTTGTCACACCGAAAGTCAATTGTTTAATCCACTGTCGTCCTCAAAAAAATATTTCGTATGTCCTCCATAATATTTTCAAAACATTTGTATACACACTTGGTAGATATGTTTTACGCAAACTCAGCACTGTCGACTACGGTCCAAGTTAGACCACATGCACAGAACATGACACAAATCAAAGAAAAAAGAATCCATTTTGTAACTGTACAGGCAATATTTTGGCAATGGATAGCCAAATTTAAATGTTTTACAATCACGGCGTGTATGAAATACGTAACGTCGATTGCATGGAGTACACAGAATATGTAAACCATCTGTTGTAAAGTCATCGTAGTTTTCAATCATGTTCTGTAGTTTATGCACAAACGGTAGTAAGTGTACCATTGCTAAGAGCGTTTTATGCGTGAACTAAACCACGAAATAACCGCCCGCTTTCATGTTGCTAAGTTAACTGAACAGGGGAAATAGTGCCATGCTTCCAATAAGATTACATAGGAGTGTCCCGGTTTCTCGCATAGTTCTGCACTTTTTTGCCTGATTATACTGGTTGCATATATTACAGGTAAATAAATAAACACACCACATGAATTTTTTATATAGTGTGTTTATTTATATTTATATTTGTACAGGATATTTAAACCAACAAACTATAAATGTTGATAGAAAATATGATTTTGGAAAAAAATCCTATGAAACTATACCCGCAAAAACTTTAAAATGTTTAATTTTTTTTAAGGTTTTCCATTACTGATTTATGTTTTAATTAAGTTTTTGCCAAATAACTTAGTGAAACAATAAAAAAAATAATATACTTGAATTTTGTTGTTTAATAGCTTTTTCGAATAAAACATTTTGTTTATCAGGAATTTCTTTCGGCAACCTGTGGATGCATCCAAATAATAATTTTTTTGCTCAAAATCTAACATGAGGTTTTTACAAGAGTCCTTTTTATGTAAAATTGACTAGGGAATTGAAAAATATTGGAGAATTTAACATAAATGCATTGGCGTTGATGTTATAGTTAAAACAAGGTATCCGTACGCCACTGGTGAATATAATTATGATTTTATTCACTATTCTTATTGGGCCAGATACTGTACAAACAGTACCAAATTGGGAGTCGATAGTAACCATTCCCTCCAAGATACGAAGTGAAAACTTTATTAATTAAACTTTAACACTCTGTATCTCAGTTATAAAACGTTTGTGGTTCATAGGAACCTTTTTCTCAAAATCATATTTTTTATCAATGATTATAGTTTTCCGGTGTAAAATTGTATATTTTTTTATATGTCCAGCTCTGAAAAATGGAAAATATTACCGGCACAAGGTAATTAATAATTATAATCAAGTTCTAGGATAAATATAACATAACTAGAGCTCGGAATATTAATACTGATTATGTCAAAACCATGATTGGCTGCACGTTATATGTTAACGCGTTCATGCACGCATGACATAATATTATCTTTGTAATTTTTTTAGCGAGTTCCGTTTTATCTAAAGTAGAAAAGTCAATTTGTTATAAACACTCACTTGAATAGGAATGGAGATATTGGGAGATGTATAGTTTTATATATATATTTTATACCTATTTGCAACATAAAAACTGTCGGCTTCTTTGAGGGCGGTAAAGGGATCAAAGGAGCCAACGCTTTTATGTCGCAAATAAGTTTGAAATAAACTGTAACATTAAACTAACACACACGCTAAATATTTTTCGCCACCAGTTACCTACAAGAATAAAAGTGTATTACTAATACCAATCTGTCCTAAATGTTTTGGAATTAAACTAATAGGTATTGGGTCACGTGAACTTGCAAACTTTTTGAAGACCGTGGGAACTTTAATTTTTATTTGTATTCACCCATTTTTACCTTGAACAACCTATCTATATCAACCCCTGCGGGTCCCCTACTAGTACCCTCGCCTACGACCTCCACACTAGAGATCCTGTCCTAGCACGGGGGCCTTAGTATAAGAAAA
Source organism: Rhamnusium bicolor (assembly GCA_029963845.1). Taxonomy (NCBI): domain Eukaryota; kingdom Metazoa; phylum Arthropoda; class Insecta; order Coleoptera; family Cerambycidae; genus Rhamnusium; species Rhamnusium bicolor. The sequence goes on along the minus strand of JANEYF010000188.1, from coordinate 48,093 downwards.
GCATTAAGAAATTTAACTATAATTCTATCAAGTATAAGGTTGCTGAGTCATTCTATCTATAAATAAAAATTTAGGAACCAGAAGGGCATTACGCACGGGGTTGAGGCCCCTACCGCTGAGTAGCCCTTAACAAGGAACCAAACAAATGTTTTTACAAAATATATATATATATATATATATAAATATATATATATATATATATATATATATATATATATATATATATATATATATATATATATATATATATATATATATATATATATATATATATATCTCCAAACATTCACGAGTTATACGGAAAAAAATATAATGTGATTCATCTCCAAATTTGGCTAGTGTAAAAATATAACTTGTCACACGTTTTCCGATAAAATTAGTTTACGTATTAACATTTCAAAATTAAATAAAATTTACATTATCATGTTGTATAAATTTCTGTTTTTCTGTTATTTATGAATGTTTTAATAGGTGTTTATAATATAATATTATGTTTGCATAAAAGCCGTCACTGGGAACCAAAACTACGTTCGAGCTCTACTTATAACTGACTTTTCAATTGAACATGTCTTTCTTAGGATCTTTTAAATGGTGTATTAAAAGTGCGAAAAGAGTATTGTATAACTCTTCAAAGTGGTTTTAGAAAATTTGTGCTTATGTATATTGTGGGTCATAGAAAATTCAACAAAACTTGGTAAGAATTATTATTAAAATATTTTAATAAACATTTATTATTTAGAGTGGAATGAAATAATAATAATGCTGAAAAATTTTTTTGCTAATTGTTATTTACTACTTTTACAAAACTTATCATAGATAAGTACAACATATACCTTTTTAAACAATTATTTTCCCGGCTATTTGCCAAAACGCTGAAACTTGGATTACAGAAAAGATAATATGCACATTATGTTCAGTGTGACTGACTCAATAATGTGATATTTAATTCCAATTATTCTGTTCAGTAAAACCAAAAATAAATAAAACAAAAGGTACTCACCAGTTGAACAATCACTTTAAAAACTTTAAAACATCTGCTGACATGTGTTTCTGCTTTTAGTTTCATCTGGACAGCACATTTAAAGGATGCAAAGTAACTAAATACTAGTAAACCCCAATGTAATAAACTTTGATGGTTTCAGAGAACAGGATAATTGAAATTATATAGTGGAAATTCCCCGTAGGGTAGAATAATTTAAAAAATAAAATAAGATAAAAGCAGAAACACGTGTCGGCAGATGTTTTAAAGTTTTTAAAGTGATTGTTCAACTGGTGAGTACTTTTGTTTTATTTATTTTTGGTTTTACTGAACAGAATAGTTGGAATTCAAAATAAGATTATTGAGTCAGTCACACTGAACATAATGTGCACATAATCTTTTTTGTAATCCAAGTTTTAGCGTTTTGGCAAATAGCCAGGAAAATAATTGTTTAAAAAGATATATGTTGTGCTTATCTATGATAAGTTTTGTAAAAGTAGTAAATAATAATTAGCAAAAAAATTTTTCAGCGTTATTATTTTTTCATTCCACTCTATATTTTAAACTTTTACCAAGAAGAGGAAACCTAATTTATTCTTACTTCTAAATTATTTTACCCTACGGGGAATTTCCACTATATAATTTCAATTATCCTGTTCTCTGAAATCATCAATGTTTATTACACTGGGGTTTACTAGTATTTAGTTACTTTGCATCTTTTAAACGAGCTGTCCAGACGAAGCTAAAAGCAGAAACACGTGTCGGCAGATGTTTTAAAGTTTTTAAAGTGATTGTTCAACTGGTGAGTACCTTTTTGTTTTATTTATTTTTGGTATTACTGAATAGAATAGTTGGAATTAAAAAATAACATTATCGAGTCAGTCACACTGAACATAATGTGCATATTAAGTTTTGTAAAAGTAGTAAATAATGATTAGCAAAAAAATTTTTCAGTGTTATTATTTTTTCATTCCACTCTATATTTTAAACTTTTACCAAGAAGAGGAAATCTAATTTATTTTTATTTATTATTTTATTGTATTTTCAGAGACTGAAAAACGATTAAAGGTTTATGTAAAAAGTTCAATGCTAGAGAGTAGCTTTATTATTCTCTTTACACTATTCGTATACCAGATTCGGCACTGTTTTCAAGTCATTTCGTCACTCCGATCGTCGTTTTATGTTCTCATTTATTTTAAAGCCAGACTGTTGCAATTGAGGGGGTTCGTTAAAAAGGGATTGTGAGTATTATTTCCTTCGATGAGGTTTGTATACATATATATTTTTTATTTTTTAGAGGTTTTCAAATTAAGTTTACTTTCTATATTTGTTGCAATTTGCTTTAAACATCTACATATTAATTACGAGACGAGGCTGAAATCTAATTAATAGATCAAAAGAACTTATTTTAAGAGAAATTCGATCTTAATAACTATAGTAATTAATATCCACTTTAGATGAGGATAGTTCGATGAAACATCTTTCCGCGCAATCTGCAGAAAACTCTGTTTATAGAATATTATCTAGACAAATTCAAAATGTTCGAGTTCTGAAGGCATAATTTAACGTAATATTCTGCAAACGATTTTAAATATTTGATCCATGCAGTTGTAAACCTAATTGTATCAATCTCTGGACCTTTGGCTGCAACAGAGGCTCCAACATGTCAACTATAATGTGCAATCAATTGCTTTGTATTTTTACTACTCATTTCTAATACTTTGTCCTTATTTATCTGCTAGACACTTGATGCGCTTTATTCTGGTGAGGCCTTTTAAATTTTATAAAATGCTCTTGTATTAACTTGAAGGATTTCATAATTTTTTAGACTAACAGGTTCAATAGTTCATATTTCACATTCCACATTAGCATTCTTTGAATCGTGATTATAAAAACAGTAAGTAAGGATGGTTGTAATTTGTGATCTGTTTCTACCAGATGTTTTAATCTTTTCTAGAATTTTAATGTCTAATAATTAGGGCTGTCCAAAATGTTCCGTGGGACAGTGGCGTACGCGAAATTAACTAATACGAAAAACAATAAACTGTTACAATTTATAACAATGTATGTAAAACTTATCCTCTTAACTAGCTTGATGAACTAGCTTGCTTATCACAAACTGGAGATGTGTAGCCATTTTGCAGCATCAGGTATGTCTCTATGGTTGTCTCCATGAATGATGTTCGCTTTGGTGAAAATATATTCTTATATTTTGAAAACGACCGTTCGACATCTACTGATGTAATACACGCATACGTAAAATAGTCTTTGAACGCACTTAACGGATCTGGGGCTGCACCATCACATATTTGTCTTAATTTGGTAATACCGGTGTCTTTATTTAACACACTTGCGAACTTTTCTTTAACGCGCTCATTTGTTGCGTCACCTATAGCGTGTAGCAGTAGATTTACTTCGTCCACTATTTGCAGTGACTCCGCTAACGACAACGCACTGTTTTCTAATTTTCTTATGCTTTGATGTAATGGTTTATAGTTCTTCGCAATATTTTTTAAAACTGTTTCAACGGAAATATCTTCGAATTTTGTCTGGCTTTCCTTAATAGCTGCAGCCTCATCTGGATTGAATTGTAGTATCACAGCTTTTATTTGTTGGAAATATTCAGCATAATAAAAAGCTGCCTGCAACCATGTTCCCCAACGTGTAAGAATCGGCTGTGGTGGTTCAAGAATACTGGAACACTTGCTATGAAATGCACGGAGATGTTTAGGAGATTTAAGAAACACTTTCTTTGTACTTGCTATTAATGCATCCACCTCAGGAAAAACATTTCGAATAGTTTCTGCCATAAGATGCAAAGCATGCACTTTTAACGTAACATGTATAAACGTACAACCTTGTTCTTGCAAAGAACGGCCTACCGACCGCATTGTCACGGCGCCATCAGTCACAAACATCAACACTTGACTTTTTGACAGTACAAATTTTTCTAACGTCTCCAGCACCACCTTGGGAATTGTTTCGCTAGTACACTGACTTAGTCTTTTGCTAGCAATTCTTTCTCGCACACATTACAAATTATTTTAGCACCATCATAGAATAAATCCGAGAATTCACTTATGAATTTATTCACTTTGTCAGCAAATGGCCGTTTTCTACCCCTGCGTACGTCTGCCATGCTTTATTATTAAATTAATATCAACAATACAGTACAACAAATAAAACAAAAACACAAAAACAATATGCAATACGCCCAAGTGACTTAACGTGTACACAACTCGAAAGCTAATAATTGACTGGACTGGAGAAAGAGTTTCGCGGTCAAGGTGAATGCCGGCGACAGTAAGTACATCTGTACTCTACGACCATGATACACAGAAACGATTTGCAGCTTTACTAATAATTCTAATTTAAGTTATACATATTTGATTGTATTGTGAAAATGCATTCGAAAAAAATTGTATCCTCACAAGAAAAGTGAATATAATATATTAACTTATAAAAGAGAAGAATTTCGGGAATACAAATTTCAGCGACAATTTTGTCGAATGCAAAATCATTTAACTGAAATTATGTTTCAGCAGAAAACTGCCCAGGGTTTTTGTTTAGCTTCTTGATCGTCTCAAGTTAAGATGTAAGATGCGAAAATAAACATTTAATTCACATCACACCATTGGCAAATTTCTCATGTAAAAATATTAAATTCGGGAACCTGAATGTTTAAATCCTATTAATGTTTCTTAAAACAAAAACATTTTCAATTCGGCCTAATGTACAATAATTTAATATTTTACATGCAAAATAGTTATCTGAAGCAGTATTTATGGCATTCATTTGCTCTATTGGACCAGAAACCATTTACGGTAAATACCCCAACCATTTGTCAAACTATCTGAAAACATTTTCAGTTTTACTGCTGTAAACATTCTAGAAATCCCCATTCAAAAATCCCTAGCAACGTAATTGAAATGGTCATTATGACATCAAATTTCCCTATTGCTTTTTTTTTTAGAGCGGGAAACCTCAAAAGCTTTGTCCAAAGCATTGTCACGTATCCTGTGTGGAAGTGAAATATTTATAGAGATGGATTTGATTTATCAACATTCATCGTAAGTGAAAGAAAGAAAATCATCTAATTATAAGGTTAAAAAGTCACCCTTTGTCTTAAATAAACCAAAACTGGGTTCATCAAGTTTGTTTTTACAGATATTGTAAGATAGAAGGTTGCCATAAAATAATCTGGTTTGATCAACCTAGTTAACTTTTTACTAAAAAGATTATTCTGGAATGGAATGACTACTATAAGAATACACATTCTGAACAACCTACAACCTACTTCTTATTGAAACCAAAGATTACAACTAAAAGATGGTACGATAACGGTGAAATAAAAAGAAACACACCACAATTACTCGATTACAATTTAATCATGGAAGGTTCCCTTCGTACCTTTATAAGATTAGTATTAAGGAAAATGACCTATGTGAATGTGGAAACCCAGGTGATATAAATCATATATTCCTGGGTTGTCCTAGATACGAACATGAAACCAATTCCTTTATACATAAACTATTGGAGAAAAATCATGCCTTTAAGCCCTTAAATATGAATTATATTCTGAACGTTAAAACTAAAGACATTTTATTCTGTTATTATGGATTTTATTAAAAGATGTGACATTCAGATTTAAACAATAGAACTTGTGTCACTAATTGGTTAGGAAAATCGGTTCCTTTGTATACCATATTGTTATCCTTTGTCGATTAAACCTTTTTCTCTTATCCGTGGTCTACTTCATGTAACGTATATTTATTAAAGTCACCAAGATGGACCCTTTGGTATGAAAAGAGTGTCCCTTGTTTTTGCCCTTTACACGTTTAGTATCTTAGGTATAAGTTTGACTTTTTTAACACGCTTTTATTAGCTTCACCTGTATGTTTGTTTGTTTGTTTGCAACCGACTTTTTGGACTCGATTTTGACCCACTTTAAACGGACAGATTTAATTGAAACTTTGTAAACTTACGAAGAACCGGTAACAATACAATAATTTGATAAGTTTATATCATTATCCTGATCAGGATCGCCACCTTTTCTCACGTATCCTCTGCGTGAGAGCAAGAGGCTTAATATTGTAAGTATATTCCGTGATTCTCAGTTCGGTCGTTGGCCGAGCGGGAAAGTCTTAGTCGACGCGAAACGACGGACTCCTCGGGCGTGAGTTCAAATCCCATGGCTGAAATAAAAAAATATTTTTTTTTTTCAGAAATATCTGTTGGATCGTAATATGTTATAATATCAGCATCAATAAGCAATATAAATATAGTTTAAAAAAAACTACAAAACACGCTTTCATAGCACATCAAACTAAAAAGTGAAAAATAAATATAGTTTAAAAAAACTAAAAAACACGGTTTTAAAGCACATCAAACTAAAAAGTGAAAAATAATTATTAATATAAACTGAAAACAATAATGAACGAAAAATACTAGTATTATTGTGAAAAAAGCGTGGGGCGCTTTGTGCCATATTTTTTCGTATATCGAGCAACCCACGCTTTTTTCACAATAATACTAGTATTTTTCGTTCATTATTGTTTTCAGTTTATATTAATAATTATTTTTCACTTTTTAGTTTGATGTACTTTAAAAGCGTGTTTTTTTAGTTTTTTTAAACTATGTTTATTTGGGATTGAATTTGCTATTTCACGCAGATCTTAGCGCAATTAAATGTATTGTTAGACTCTCTTGGCCAAAGGAATATATCCAATGTCAATTTTGGGGAAAAAAAACTTTTTACTAATTCTGTATACCTAATATAGAAATCCCATATTAATTTGGCTTATTGATTCTTAGACATCTTACATCTGAATAGACCAATGTAAACAAATTATTTCTCATCTCAAGAAGTTAACAAATTATGCTCGTTTTACTGTGCATGATCTTTATCCAAAATGCATCTGAAAATATAGATGAGAAATCATGAATACTTTTAAAAAATAAATATTTAAGTAAATACATCTAATAAATTGACGCCTATAATATTGTTTACGATACTCAATATTTACAAAACATTAAGCAATTTATCGTTAACCGTTTATCATTAAATTTAATAACTTTTTAAATTATATTTACTTAGTGGTCGCTAATAAATAAATGTTGAATGGCTGTGGAAATGACTTCATGCAAAAACAAGCAGTAATGATGGAAATCTTTCACTTTATTTAACCTTTATTATTAATCAATGAAAACCAATATTTCTTCTCTACTCATTTATCAATGAAATGGGTTCGGTTAAAATTGAAATGTGATTGGGACATAAAACATGTTACAACTATACAAATTGTTAGTTGTCAGTAAATTTATAAAGATGTTTCCTTATTTGGCGTTCTATTTATTTTTTCTTTACCTTAGATATATATCTATTAAAAACGATCATTGTTGAATTGTTGTTATTTTGTGTCTGGATATAATTATAAAAAAATTTCAATATTGCGCCGTATATGAATTGTTTTGGTTATATCATAGAACGTAGTATTTGAACTCCATCAATAGGCGACCCTCTGAATTTCTTAACAATATGAATCTTTGATTGCGTACTAATCCTATATCCCCTATTATATTCCAGCCATTCTATTGGCAACTTTATATTGATTACGACTTAACCAAATACAGATTATTTTATCTTTGGAAATATCAATTCTTCTATAAGTAATTCATTTAATTTCATATAGATGATAAACACAATGGGAAAATAAATGTACAGATCGAATCAAGAAAGGGCGACTACACGCACCGCACGAGACTTGCCGAAGGTCAACAATTTCAAGGTCGAGCCTAGCGAGTACGCGGCCGCACTCTTCAGACCAGACTATAGGATCACAGTAGTTGTGGAGGGTGTACAACTGTTTAATTTAGAAGAAATTGTATTTACATACATCTGAAAAAACGTTCCGAAATTTTTTCTAACTTCAATATTTCTTCGTAAATAGAGTTAAATATTAAAATATTAGGAAAAACATCAGAACGTCTAAACCATTTTAAATTTCTCCGTTGTTTTCTTTTAAACAAAAAAGTGATTCTATAAAATATCAGCACATAACTTTCTTATATCAGTGTATCCTGATCCAAAAAAATCATTCTAATTTAATTCTTGACTTACCTCAATTAAATTTTAAAAGCACACCTTGAAATGTTTCATTAAAATTTTTTAATATTAGCGTCCTTCGATACTGTCAATAATAACTCATGTCATATTTTTTAATAATGCTTCTTGTCGATATACTGACATTTTTATAAATAAATTGGACGTCAAATGCCAAATTGCCAAATTAATCATAACCCCATTTTATCAGGTCAAACGTGTACAAAATCTCAGTTTACATAAGCTTTATTTATGTACTTGGAAAATATGTTTTAATGGCTTGATATAGTAGACATAATTTATAATCTTTCAACAACATATTTTTTTTATAGTCAAATACAAAAAAGTTTGGGCCTCGTGGACCTCCTCTCAGCAGGCCAATTTTGCTCATCATCGAATCTATCCTTGTCTTTAGCCTTTAGAACATGTGTACCAAATTTGAAAGCTTTATCTCAAAAACTGGCTGCTATCGCCATACTATAGACCTGCAGACAGATTTTCTCCCTAAAGTTATGATTCTTCAATATAATTCGTCGAGATTCGTCCAGAAATGCAATAAAAATTTTTAATTTCTTTCTCCCGAAATTGTGCCTTTTTTCTTTTTTCATTCATTATGTCTTTTCTGATGGTATCACATTAACCAAATTTAATTTGTCACCTAAAATGTTGAAAATTTTAATTGTCAAATTTGTAAATTATCCTGTTAGTATTTTTTGAGTTATGGCGGTGACACACACACGCACCCACGCACGCATACACACACGAACCGACAGACTGTAACTTTATTTCAACGTACTGCATGACAGCTCATTCAGCCTGGGGAGCTATGGCGTGGGTCAGGTTAGATGTTATCGTATTATGTAAGCTATGATGGGAGCCAACCGATAAAAATCGACGAGGGGAAGGGGGAACAACACAAAATGAACAAAAGAGTAACTAAACTACGTGTCAATAGAAAAAATGTTAAGTTTAATTACTACTAAATGAATAAGTAAAAAATCTCTTTCACAAGGGCCTTTATTTAATGAACGACTTCGCCTTTTTATTGCCCTGTCCAATAAAACTTAAGTATTATAAAACGTTAAGTTTCTTCTCGATGTATGTAGATACTGAATTTTTATTTATATATTAATTTTGAAGTCTGTATAATATTTACTTTTACTTCCTCACCCCTCAAAGTGAGGAAGTTATGTACTCGTGAAAAAAACTTTAAAATTTTTTTTTGCATTTCTGGACGAATCTCGACGAATTACGACGATGCACAAAATTTCAGACAGAAAAAATTTTCTGTCTGTCTGGTTCGCGATAGCAGCTATAGTTTTTGACATAAAGCTTTCAAATTTGGTACACACATTCTAGATGTCAAGAAAGAGATTGAGTTCGTTGATGAACAAAATCGGTCCCAATTTTTGAAACGTCAAAAAATGTGACTTTTTTGAACCGTCAAAGTGTTTTTTTTAAACGTCAAAATGTGACTTTTTTGAAACGTCAAAAAATGTGACTTTTTTGAAACGTCAAAGTGGCTTTTTTGAAACGTCAAAATGGGACTTTTTTGAAACGTCAAAAATGTTACTTTTTTGAAACGTGAAATTACCTTTATTATAAACTCTACCACACGTCGAGTTTTACTACGCTGAGGAAGTTCTGATCCCCAAGTAATTGGCAGCGGTTTTCCTTTATTCATGTTATTTAAATAGCTTTGCTAATATAAATAAATAAATAAATAAATAACACGACCTTGTCGACCTTCTTTTTATAATATTCAGGTTTGTTTATTAAATATTACTCTTAATAATTGGAAGAAAACAAGCCACAAAAAACCTTTTAAAACTCGCATAATGTATAGAACTAAGTTTACGATTATTACATTTTATTACATACATATATTTGTTTATGTTTACCTTATTTACAGGGTCGTAATAATATAATAACACATACAATATGCACAACACATTATATCCACTTTAAAAATGTAATTTTAGTTTTATAGATATCTTTCATAGAACGTATAAAATTGTCGATAAAAATTCTCCGGACTAACTTGATACTAAAAGATCTAATACCATACAAGCCTTACTGCTACCCACGTAGCTAACAATTACTCCCTATTGACCTCGTTACGGTTAAGCCTAAGAGGGGTCGATCCTATCTTGACCTTATTATTAAATCCCAGAAATCTCAGGATGCTTCTTTCTTGAACAAATTGCAAACTGAATTTTAATTTTCCGGAAAGCAAACATCACCAAAAAATATACAAAACCTTCTAACCTCTAGAGAATCCGTACTGAAATAAATAACAAACAAATTAGTATGAAACAACTAGTTTCCTGAATCTCTACAATCTGCCCAATATCTTCAAAGAGGTACATTCTGTATATTAGTATTATTACTAATGATGGTTAGAATGTGGAACAAAATACAAGTAGAAGGTTGGGTTATCAATTAAATGAGCTCCTTATCGATATACAACATGCAGAGTGCACCTTCGAGTTTATTTTATATGTAAATATAGTTATTGCACTTTTATCTGTTTTCTAAATATGTCTGAAAAATCGGAATATGATAGATTGAATTATTTTACAATGAAACAAAATCTAGTACCATCATATCAATTTGATTTGTGGAATGGCGTGTCAACCAAAATTATGTATATATCGCTTTATATTTGAAATAATTTTGAAAACAAAACTAAAGCAGCTAGTTTATTTTTTGATTTAACACGTGCTTTCGACACAGTTGATCACAAAATGCTCCTGAATAACAACAATTCTGAAATTCGTGGCTAGGCACTTACTTGGATTGAACCTTATTTAAGGTGGAAAACTCAACCCATGGTAAATACGTCTAGCCCTCTTAAGATTTCTACTTTAGTTCCCCAGGGAAGTATTCTGGGGCCTTAACTGTTTATTACTTTTATAAACAGCACCGCACTTCACACAGAAGATACCCTCATATCTTTTTTCGCTGATAATTCCACCATTGCTGTTGATTCTGTCGATGTACAGGGTTATTCATTATAAATTACCCACCCTTATCATCGTTATTATTGCCTATATAAAAAAAAGTTAAAAAAAGTTGTGTGGTTATGACTGAATTTTGTTAAAATGCTATTAAAAGTACAGTAGTATGCAGATTTCAGGGGATACAAAAAATAATATATTTTTTAAATGGGATACACTGTATATTATTAAATTTTTGGAATGATGCCTTGTTCCTGATATCAAAAATATACCATATATTACCCCTACCATATACCGTTCTTGAGTTATTAACCGTCGAATATCTTAAACTAGTTACTGTAAATATGGAAAAGTTAACATTATCAAAGTGAGCTGTGAAAATGACAACTATTATGTTTGAAAAGTGAAATTTTTTTAATGAAATAATCAAAATGGTTTACAGTGACGAAGAAAAAGCTCAAATATTTACTTATTATATACAAAATAACAAAAATAAACGTGCAGCAAAAAGAGCATATGGGTGTTGTATCCAAATCGTCCAATACCAACAGAAAATACGTTCAAAAATATTTAAGGAAAGGTGAATAATACCTCCAGTTTTAGTAGAAAAAAGCGTGTAGTTCAAGCAAACCGGGAAGAACAGCTAGATATACTGCTTCATTTCGAGGGTAAGCCCCTCCATATTTATTCGCGAATAGACTTTTTTGAAATATTGTATTATTTTTTTTGAAAATTCTGAATTTAGTATAAATAATTCAGTCGATCAATTAGGTAAAAGTGATTCCAAAAATCCAACGTACGTTAAAAAATAACAGCTACAGACCATATAAATTTTTTCCGTACAAGTTTTAACAGAGGCTCATAAAAGAAAATGGTTGGACTTTTGCCGCCAGATGATTCAAAAGTTGGATGTAGATTCCGATTTTTTTACTAAAATATTATGGACTGATGAATCATCCTTTTCTGCGGCAGGAGTTTTTAATAGGAAAAATCGAGGGTCGTGGGAAAACAAGCACAATAGAAAAAGATTGGTAAAACAAATAAAAAAATCATGAAGAGAAAATGTTAGCGTTTGATGTGGAATTTTCAGAAAAAAAATTGTTGGGCCTATATTTTATGATTATACTTTAACTGGAGTTACCTATCTGGAAATAATTATCCCAGAAGCAGAAAATATTCTTTTGCAGCATTTTCCAGAAGCCGAACTTGATGATATAATTTAGATGCAGGATGAGGCAACTCCGCATAGTGTCCCCTTGAGATTTTTTTTTTGATTTGACAAAAGTTCTTTGTAAAACAGGAGGCTTCTTTCAAGACCGCATAAATACTTAATAAAATGGGAATTTGTGTATCCCATATCACAAACAACCAGGGTCATCAATAAGAATAATTTTAGTAATAGAAAAAAAATATTTAATAGAATTACTACCGAATCCATAAACGGTATTATTGATGATAATAAAAATGTGTTAACGATATATACAAAAAAAAGTGACAAAGAACTTAATTTACTTACAATAAAAGAAAATAATTAGTTGTATTCTACCTATACCATGTTTAATGAACAGAAATAGTTAACCTACGCCTCACTAATTTATGGTTGCGCAGAACAGTGTACGCAACAGCTAGTTTCACACGTTACAAATTAATAAAAGCGGGAATTCAAAACAGTAATTTGAAATATAATTTTTGAGGAATTAAAATGATGAAACGTTAAGTGTTAAATAAGCATACGAAATTTAAAATTCTGTATTAATTATAACCTTCAATATTAATCGTTTTTATTATGTACCATAATAGACACAAATGTACACCAGTCTAGAAAAATACAATGTTTTTTATATGAATGGGCATAACAGCAACTCGAAACAACGAATAACAACTGCAATCTCTACAAAACACCAAAGGCAATCACCGACGCCGAATCTAAGATCTTGAGTCAGTTAAGTCAAACGGTTGCGCGTGTTAGGGGTTTTGAAAATACGACCAACAGAACAATTATATACAAATATGGCGCGTATTTGTGGGGAGTTGCTTAATTTTCTGTTCATTAAACTGAGTATAGTGTTAATAGAAAGTAAAGAAAAATTGGCGGTAATTTTATTAAAAATTTTTTTCCATGCTTATAAAAATTGTTCTTATTGATGATCCTGAGATACACATCTCAACATTTGAATAGCAATTTATAGACTTTTAAGAGAAGCTTCCCATTTTACAAAGAACGAGTTTTGGCAAATTGAAAAAAAAAAAATACAAAGCTTCTGCCGTGGGACACCCCATAATTAATTAAATATTTTTAAGGATATTTGAAGTCTTTAAGAGATGCACATTTTTAAATAAACAGTAACTTTTTTTCATAATTCACTAAATACAGAAAAATTTACTTCACCCCTGGACACCTTGAAAACTTAAATCTGAATAGTTATTTAGGGGTTTTAAAAGAAGCAGAATTTATTATATAGATTGACGTAAATGATTATACAAAAAAAGTTTTTCCTCTTGGCAACTTCATCCGTAGATACACTGTATATCCTCCGAATTTCGGATAAATGAGCCATAATAAAGTTGTATAAATAAATAAATCTTATTAAATACACTGATGCGTGTGAGTAACTTAGAATAAAATGACAGTTATTGGAAACAAAAATATTCCATGACCCACGTGATATTTTTTTAAGGCACATTAATAGTGTTGTTTCTTTGATGGATACAATTTTGTATTAAAAACAGCAACAGATTAATTTAATTTTTTCTTCAAAACCATTAATTTAGCAAAGAATACCTCAACTGAGTTTACAAGACATTCACAAAATTTTACATTTTCAAAATTAATTTTTTCAGTAATTAATGCCTCAAATTTAAAAAAACTTTATGCTAAATAGAGAATCAAAATTCCTTTTGATCCCTTCCTAATTTAAAATTTTCGGGGGTAATCATAGTTAGAGGAAGTGAATGCGGGTGTATTTTCATGGTAAAAATGGGCAATTTCAAATTAAAAATCGACGTGTTACAGGATTGTTCCTAAACGTTCATAATTACGGTTAAGATGAATTTATTCCGTACATATGGACCGCACTGTATATTCTAGCATCTGGCTTTTACATGAATCAAATATTGCTATTAGTTTCCAAAATATTTCGCCTGGGAGTTTTTATTGGTACACCTTGTATAAACAGTTTCTCCATATATTAGTAAAAACATTCAGTGGGGAAGAGTACTATTTTTTTCCGCGGCTCTGATAGTAAATAATTAATATTATTCCTACGGAAGATTACATTTCTTTCAGAAGCAATTAAAATAATACTTTATAATACAGGGCACTCTACAATATATTCCAGTGTACAAAAATGTAGTGATTTTAACACGACGAGAAACAAATACATCTGACATATAATAAAATAAATTCCCTTCAAACATTCACGAAATGATGGTTCCATTTGTCCATAAATCAAGCTTAGGTTAACTTAAATCTGTTACAATCTGATTTACTGATTTTCGTTTATTTCTCTGTGGAACGTATTTTAAGATTATTTTCGAGGATTTCAAAAGCTTTCACGTCTGATTTTTTTTTTTTTTTTTTTAGTTTAAATAATTCATTATGTTTAAACTATTTATATTAGTCGGCACTCATATAATAAAAACAACTTCAATAATTCTCCAATTACAAAACACATATATATGTTGAATACAGAAGATTAATTAGTAAAAACCGTAATCTAATATAAAGTAATATGTATGAACAGGGTGTCGCAGAAGTTTCGGGGGGGGTTTGAAAAATTTGTCTTTTCTTTTCTTCTTTTCACGAATTTATAGGATACTTTCGGGGTTGGTTATGGAATCCTACACGACGAAACAACTCACCAAAATAATTGAGTTTTACTTTAAAAATCAACGTTCAATTATTTAGATGCAGCGTGTATACTGCCATTTTAATGTACGAATATCGCCGTTCGAATAACCAATTAATCAATTGGTGGCACGTTTTCGACAACAGGATGGAGTTGGTAATCTTCCACGAACCGGAAGATCACGGTCGGCCATACACCGTCAAAATATTCAACACATGGCGGAGTGTTGAGGACAATCGTGAAACTTCAACCAGAAGATGTTCAGTCCAATTGGGGGGTTTGAAGGTCATTGCATGTTTCCATATAAACATAGTGGAGCTTGTGCAAAAACTAAAGCCAAGGAATTCTCAGGATCGCTACAACTTTGCAGTTCGTTTCCATCAACTGGCCACTGAAGAAAATGATTTTATTCACAATCTGCTAACGAGTGACGAAACTCATTTTTACATAAATGGGTTTGTAAATAAGAAGAACTGCAGAATCTAGGCAAATGAGAATTCGGACTCGTCAGTAACCATTACACACTTAAGTGTACAATCTGGTGCAGGGTTACCTCTGAGAGGGTCATAGGCTCATACTTCTTCTGAAATGAGGGCGGAGCTATTGTGACCGTAAATGGTGTCAAATATCGGACTATGGTTGAAATTTTTTAAAACCAGCTGGTGAGGGTTATCAGAAGATGTGGTTTCAACAAGATGAGACCACAGCTTACATGACTACTGCCATTATGGAGGTTTTGAGGGACATCTCTTTTCCATAAACTTTGCCTTTAACTTGCCTCCGCATTGGCCTGATTTGACGGTCCCTGATAATTTCACTTGTGATATTTGAGCAGAGGGTTTACGTAAACAAATCAACGACCATCCTTCAGCTGCAAAGAGTTGGATATCACATTTACGTTTATGTTGAACTATATCATTAATGTATATTACAAACAAATGAGGTCCAAGAACTGTCCCTTGTGGGACCTCATATTTTGTACTTCTTGAATTTGATACTTCACTTCCATATTTACTTATATGTAATCTATGATTCATGTAGCTTTCAAACCATATTATGGTCGCGCCTTTAATATCCATGTTACCAAGTTGTAGAATTAATAAGTCTCTATCAATAGTTTCAAATGCTCTTTGAAAATCTATAAAGACGACACGAATAATGCTTTTCATATTTATTGCTCTTTTCCAGTAATATAAAATAGTTTGTAATGCACTTTCACACGAGTAGATTTTACGAAAGTCTGCTTGATGTTTACATAATAATAGATGTGAATTGCAATATTCTATCAATTGTTCATTTATAACCATTCCTAATAATTTTTCATAACTTGTCATCATATTCAGTGGACAGTATTCTTCTCCAAGTACAGTGTTAATTTTTTTCTCAAATGGAATGATTGTTGACTTCTTCCACGCCTCTGGAAATTTTCCACACTCAAGACTAGAGATGATAACATCCAAGAATTTGTCACCCATGGCTATAATACTAAAAGTCCCCACTTTTTCAACTGGGGGACATGGTGAAAATCAGTCTGCCATCTTGATTTCGTATCTCTTTAGAAAAAATCGTTAATAACTTAAAAACTACTCAAAATCATAAAAAAAATAAAGAGACAAAATATATTTAGAATTAAAAATTACTTTGAACAATGCTTATCTACCGTTTATGGTTTAAGAAATGTTTGAAATTAGATATAAATAATTTAAGCATCAACGTATAAACATCATTATGGGTCAATATTGAAGCACCCCAGCCCTGGGCTGCTTCATCGCGAATAAATTTCCTATAATTTTTACATAAAACTAAATTATTTCCAAGCATTTATATCATTAAATTTCAAATTAATTATTATATAAAAAGGTTAAACCATTTTCTTAGAATTTTGGCAGAAAACGTATGCATTCAAACTATAGAGTCTAAATTATTCAGCTAGGTAAAAGAACACACAGTATTCATTTAATATTTTAAAACATTGACAAAACTGTACAAAATCTTGAAAGCATTCTCCAGCCGAGAAGAGATAACATAAACAAACCGACGTAAACACGTAGGGTTGTAAGAGTTTTACTAAGAATAGGGTCAAAGGCTATAAACATAGAGTCATTATATCACTTCTCACCTAAAGCATCTTAAGTTTAAAGAACAGAATTTAGCGTTTGGCTATCTCCGTCAAGCATCATTAAATTGCGGAACGTTATAAACATACAAGAATATTTTTCTACGTGAAAATAAGCGGAGTTGGACATTCCCGCTCTCTATCCCTCTATCTATCTTTGTCTCGCCGTGGTATACCTAAATTCAAAATTTATATACACCAATTCACAGCATACCTCATATTCCGGTATTATTTTAAAGTATTTTCGTTAGCGACGCCAGCCTTTGCATGCGTCGCTAATTCTATTCATTTATGTTATTATACAATTTAAATTATTTAGTTTAGGTGTTGTATTTACTGTTATTTTTAAGCCCGGACTGGCCCTGCTCAGCCCGACCTAACAATTGCCCCGTCGTTCTCATACGCGGGGATGCTAGGTCGGTAATGGACCGGGTGTCCGGCGAGGGACATATACTCTGTTCATTTTAATTGTAAAATAAAAATTATTGATTTGATTTGATAGTACCCTGTCATCCATATGTAATGTGTAATGTAATGTAATCCATAATATGTAATAGCATAGTAAAGTATTAAAACATTTATTTTAATTTAATTATTTTAATTTTTATTATATTGTCTATAGTTATTTATTTGTGACATTCTATAATGTTTCGTAGCACTTTCTTTAAGTATCAAGCCACTGACCTATAAGGTTGGTTAAAATAAATGTTAGATAAATCTGTGGGTCAAAAGAAAAGTTAGACGTTGATATTTGGAAAAAAATGGTTTAACCTGTCCAAAAAGGTCTCCTAAAAATATGAACTTGAAAACTAACCTTAAATGTCAAATATTTTAGATGATTTAGGGCAGATCTTTCCATAACCCATTAAATCTATTGGATAAATAAATACATATGGTATTTAAGGAAACTGTGTAGCGATAAAGTTAATAGGAGATAGAAAGATCAGCCCTTAAAGTTTCGGATTACTCACTGATTCGTTCTCAAAACTAGAGAAAAAATTTCTTTGATAATATTGTCTAAGATCCGAATTAAGGACGACCTTCACCCATCCGTTTAATGGATGAAGAATATTTTATATTAATTTCAATATGTTATAAAATATATCGCGAGTGGGTTGGCTAAAAAAATTCCCTGGCAAGACTATGATTAATTAAAAATTGAATTTTTTTTTTAAAGGAACAAATTATATTCCAATCGAAACTATGAAGCCTATAGAATATGCAAACGTTAGGTTGTCTATTTTTTCCCTGGCGTAACTATTGGGTTGGCAGGTATAAACAGGTAATTCGATACTAGTAATTTACATTTATCTGTTTAATGAATAAATCTTATATCAAAATAAAGGTAATTAAATTGCGAACAGAATGATATAGGGTTGTCTGGCAAAAAGCTGGTTTAAATTCCGGTTGGCGAGCTTTAAAAAGCGAAATATTGGTGAGAATGAAAATGTGCGACAAAGAGGTCCGAGCAAACTATCCGGTGCGATAGAAGAGGATGCAGCATGGCAGCTGCGCGCGGCTCGTCCATCGGATGAAAGAGAGTGCGCATACTATTTGTTCGTGCAATTGAGAAGGGTAGCGATAGACTAGTAAATACTCTGAGCATTATTTTGGAGCAACTGGCAGTAGACTTGAAATAAAATTATAAATATATAATATATATATATATATATATATATATATATATATATATATATATATATATATATATATATATATATATATATATATATATATAAATATTATTTGTGATATTAAAGTATATAAATGTTCTTCTAAATAAAAATATGATAGTGATAGGTGCAAATATTAAAAAAAAAAATTGAAATAATTTGTTTGGCCAAAACAAAAATAAAAAATTTTCAAATTCCACGATCTTCAGTATCATTATTTCATTATAAATAAAATATAGAAGATATATTTACTATTATATTATAATTTAGAAGATTCATTTACTATGTACTTACTGTATTCTCCGTACAAAAGTTATTAAATTCTTCATTATATTTATTTCCTAAAGCAGTGATTTTTCTATAACACGAGGTATGATAACCAACAAAATCGAGTGACACGTTGGTTAGCTCAACTTCATTGTATTTAAAGTTCTTTTTTTTACGAAAAGCCAACTTCAATGAACAATTCTTAAAAGTTTTATCATTAAAATCAATTACAGAATCGTCCAAGTCATACAAAAAACACTTTTTTAGCCATTTTTTATCATAATATATTGTCAACTAATAACAACGATGCGTAGTAGCACGTTCTCTCGATTCGAATATTGAGGTTAACTGCTCCAAAATAATGCTCAGAGTATTTACTAGTCTATCGCTACTCTTCTCAATTGCACGAACAAATAGTATGCGCACTCTCTTTCATCCGATGGACGAGCAGCGCGCAGCTGCCATGCTGCGTCCTCTTCTATCGCACCGGATAGTTTGCTCGGACCTCTTTGTCGCACATTTTCATTCTCACCAATATTTCGCTTTTTAAAGCTCGCCAACCAGAATTTAAACCAGCTTTTTCCCAGACAACCCTATATCATTCTGTTCGCAATTTAATTACCTTTATTTTGATATAAGATTTATTCATTAAACAGATGAATGTAAATTACTAGTATCGAATTACATGTTTATACCTGCCAACCCAATAGTTACGCCAGGAAAAAATAGACAACCTAACGTTTGCATATTCTATAGGCTTCATAGTTTCGATTGGAATGTAATTTGTCCCCTTAAAAAAAATTTTTTTCAATTTTTAATTAATCATAGTCTTGCCAGGAATTTTTTAGCCAACCCACTAGCAATATATTTTATAACATACTAAAAATTAATATAAAATATTTTTCATCCATTAAACGGATGGGTGAAGGTCGTCCTTAATTCGGATCTTAGACTAATAGATTGACTTTTTTAACAATGTCAGACAGGACAGTTTTTAGTTTATATGTTTATACAGACACGTGAGATATTATGTTATATTGATATTGTTTCTACGTAACTCATCTATAAGGATTTTTTACCAATTCATTCAAAAATCTACAGAGTAATTAAATGGACACATAATTATCACCGCTCAACAAAAATACTAGCGGATGCTTTACGTTTTCCTCTTGTATTATTACAGTTTTTTTTCAAAATTTTTGCAAAATCCCACTTAATGACGTGATCGCTATACCACACGTTTTTACACATTTTTAATTTACAGATTCTTCTGTCCAGAAATTAAGCTTCGAAAGGAAATTTTTATATACAGAAATACAGTTCATATTCTATTTTATTTCATATTTAAACCTTTATAAATTAATAAACTGTTTTTTAATCAGTCAGACAATTAACCTTATTTTAAAAATTCTCTAGTAATAATTATTTGTTAATAAACAACGTTATATTATATTCTAGCTGCTTCACTTCATCGTAGTGTAGAATTCAGCATGCAAAAATAATGGCATAGTAGCTATACAAATAGAACGGTGAGATACCGTGACTCGCCGCTTGCCTTAAAAAATTCATTTCTCAAAAACTGTAGCCTATATGTCACATTTTCTTTCTTTTTTTTACTTTTAAAGTTTATCGCTTACGGAAAATTTTACTGCACAAAACATGAAGAACTGAATTTAGCGTTCAAAATCAAAATAAGCACCACTTTACTGCGTTTATGTAAAAAAAATACTTAAATATCTTAAGTAGTTCTCTATATATTGGGTTAGGGACAATGAAAAGTTGCTATTTGGGAAAATCGTTTTTTTAGACATTTTGTCGAAAAAAAAAAAAATCGGTCCAGAGAAAAATGTGGTAATTTGTTATTTCTAGCAGCAAATGATGTACTTAAAAAGAATATATTGATTTCATGTGGCTCCACATAGGAAAAATTTCGCTCCACTAATTTTTTTAGGCGCGAAATAATGTGAAAAAAACAAAAACATTTATTCAGAAAACAACTGTTTGTTACTTTTTGCCTTTTGGCACAGAGGTTAATTTAATATTTTATAAGAATGTGGCGACTAAATATCCAAATAAAATATGGTAACTAATAAAATTTTTAAATTCAATTATTATTTCATCTAAATTTAAGTTAAATTAACTTACATTTAGATGAAACCACCAATTTCACAAAACATTTTCAATTCGGATAATTTTAATTTAATGGCAAGGCAAACTGTTATTACTTACAGACTGATGCCGCCGCATCTATGTTAAATAGGGCCTAAATTACCTTAACAATTTTGAACTGTCTAATTAGGTACTTAGATATATCCGACCACTCATCATTAAATTATTTAATTAGAATAATTAAGTCGAGTATAATGAACAGAGCAATGTGTTTACTGTTTCATTATGCAACGTCAGTGTACTTTAACAACTATGCAGTCAGATGAATACACAGCAGACCCATGGGCGTTTGTTCTAGAGACAACTTAGTCAAAGTGATGAATTAGATATAATCGAGAATTGCCACTTGCCTATTTGAAAATGTTGGAAACTTTCCATAGGTAAAGATTTTTCACTTCAAAATTATCTAAGCATCACCAATTTGTATGTTAATATACTTTTAGCAGAGCTGGGCAGTTCTTTCAGAAAAGATTTTTTTGAAAGAGCCTCTTTTTAGCAGTGCCTGAAAGCTCTTTCAAATACCAGTGAAATAGAAATTAGAAATAAAACAAGTCTTAACCAGAAACTGAACTACTTACTATTAGTACAGGCTAGTTAGATTAAAAATTGGAAAGACCTGGAAATTTCAAGTAACAAGCGGAAATTTGCAAAATACATTTAGGAAGCTATAAGAAACGTATCTTGAAAAGTCCCCAAAAATTCCTCTTGGGCAAACGCCGTCATCTGCATTTCGACAATTTCCATCGTTATTCATTTTCTACTATGACAATTTCTTTTACTGCAATTACTATAGCCACAGAATTTTACAATAACTACACATGGTAATATTCGATGCACCACGCCAACGCACACGCGGCAGAATGCACTATTTGGACTGACTAAAACGCATTTTCATTAAAAAAATATTATTGCTCGATATTAGTTGATATGTATTAGGTACAGAAGGGGATGAAAGGAGCTGTCTACATGAAAATGGTCCATTTTCAATATCTGTGGAGCAATTACTAACACTAAATGTATCGATAATATAGTAAAATTATAAATATAACAATGTTGCATTACACATTCAGAATGTGTTAACCTAAAAATATTTTCCTGTTTCAACACAAAAAATAGTTCATTTTTAGTAATATTCATCGTGTTCTCAGAACTAGTAGTTCCAGTGTACGCGCGGTTATCTGCGAAAAAAACGCACTATTTAACATAGTGATCCTTTAGGATATCTGAATCATTCATATTATAGCCTCAATGAGTAAGACTTCTTCAAAAATAGTTGTTTGATGAAATCTTTATTTAAAAAATTAATAGTAAGAAATAATATAATACCCTGATTTAATAAATAGTCCGTATCTCTCTCTACCTATAGAATCCATGCCAAAAAATGGTTTCCACGAGGTGTTAACAAGAAAACAAAACCCGTTTAAACTATCAATGTGCGCACGACGATGGCGAGTTGCTTTACTTCGGATGGCCTCAGTCAATTTTGAACTCATTCGGAATATTTATTAGTACCAACATAACAGAAATATTGACTAGGTATGAAATTTGGGTTATTACTGAATATGTTTAAATGCTTTGTTTATAAAATGGTAACAAGTTAATAGTTATTTATGTATCAAGGGCTTAAATTAAGCGTTAATGACCCGCGGCGTGAAGCTAATATTACGCGCCAAGGGCCATAAAACTTTGTTACGCCCGTGTCTGTATAATAATAATATTAACTTAATGCAAATTGTTGCTTGAATGGTTTAAATCAAGCAATTCGTAGCCGTTACCTAACAGCGGTCAGATAAAGCTAGTCCCGTGGTCGCTATATTTATATTTGACAATTTACAAAAGAACATTTTGGATTAGTAATAGTTGAAAGATTGTTATGAAAATATGAATTTTAGTAGTGATAGTGATGAAAAAATATTACGAGTACGCCTCCTGAAATTTTCAAAGCGGCGCGGCGTAGGAAGCGAAATTGAACTTATTACCTACGATGTATAAGAAACTGTATGACAATACTTATGATGAATTTGTTAGATGATGTAACATTAAAAATGTGAAAGTCTATACAGATAATGTGCTTCCTGCATATTTTTTAGAAAAGTCTACGAGCCATAAACCCTCTTCCTTATGGTCGGATTATTCTATGTTAAAGGCTACTATAAATTGACACAATCATATCGATATCAGATAACATTTAAGATTAATACCCTTTCTAAAATGAAAGAATGATGGATATAAGCTGAAAAAGCCTATAATTTTAAGCATAGACGAAATTGATAATTTCTTAAAAGATGCCCCTGATGATATATAACTAGAGTTGACAAAAATGCGCCGCCGGACATAGGCGTCCGCATCATAATAAGTGTAATAAAAGAAATTAACTAGTGATAAAAGCAATAAACTGTTACAATTTATAACGATGTATGCACAACTTACCCTCTTAACTAGCTTGGTTATCACAAATTGGAAAAGATCTGTGAAAACCTTGCAGCATCATATATGCTATGAAATGCACGAAGACGTTTCGGAGATTTAAGAAACACTTCTTTTGTACTTGCTATTAATGCATCTAACTCTGGAAAACCTTGTCGAATAGTTTCTGCCACAAGATGTAGAGCATGCACTTTACATGTACCAACCTACAACCGTGTTCCTGAGGAGAATGACCTACCACACGCACTGAGGCGGCACCATCGGTCACAAACATCAACACTTAACTTTTTGACACGTCAAATTTGTCTAACGTCTCCAGCACCACCCCCGTAATTGTTTGGCCAGTACACTCAGTTAGTCTTTTGCTAGCTAGTTACAGTGGAAATGTCGGTTTAAGAGGGTGCAGTACACGTACTATAACATTTAAAATAGAATTTCTTTCTACAATATGTCGTCTCGTCAACACATAACCACAACCGTGTATTTGTTTTTGTACACATTTGATCTTATTTACAATAGGTGCGTTCTTTGTAAGATCTCAGCTAATTTAAGTAGTCTTACGGTTACACTGCATACATAAAGGAATAATTTTATTTGATATAGCCGTAAAACAACTTAGATCAACTGAGATCTCAGTTAGAAAGAACGCACCTAATGTCTTCGCTTATAGTTGGTACATAGTTACGCAACGTTGTGCGACTTGGTAATGGCACCTTGGGATTGTATTTATTCCAGAACTCCTGAAATTGTTGTTTATCGAGTATGTGCAGCAGACCATCACAGGCAATAAGCATTAAAAGTAAATCGAACAACAACTATGTTGTTGAAGGCACGCCATTTTTTTTAGTTTCATATTGCACAGAATTACGCGACGTTTATACTCACGTTTGTCCCTGCACATCAGGTCTGTCTCGCACACCTTACAAACTATTATAGCACCATTGTAAAATAAATCCGGGAATTCACGCCTTATAATGAGTAGACATGCCTTCCCCACTCCAAACACCACCGCGGATGTAAAGGCAATTTTTATTTTCAAAATAAAATAATCATTATTTTGAGCATGTTTTTTGGAATTCTTTTTTGTGTACATACAATCACCCACATGTTCTCTCTAAACTGTCACATTGTTTGTTAGTTTTTATGTATTTATATATGAAATAAATAAAATAAAAAGTAGCCTTAATTAGAAATGTATAAAAATTATTTACTTTGTCAGTGTAGGGCCGTGTTTTACCCTGGGCAGGTCTGACATACTTTATTATTAAATTAATATAAAAAAAAATATATAACACATAAAATTATCAACAATACAACTGAGAGGAATACCTAAATTACATTGTGCATAACACGTGGCATACCAATAGACTAAAATCAAATGTTAGTCTTTGCTAAAACAATAAACAAGTCTCGCTTACGTATTTAGGTATTTCTGTAGCACCGCCCATGACTTGCGGACCGATTTGCCAACTCTATATATAACTAATTTATTTACGTACACTGTTCAACAGGTGAAATACCCAATTACAGAAGAGGGATATAGGAATACAAAATATATTACAATGAATGAAAGTAACAATATATGCAAAAGGAGCCTACACCTAACTGAGAGAATATGTAATTAGACACAAATTATTATAGAGGAAGAGCCAGCAACGTATTTCGAGCTATCATTTCAACAGTCGTGAAAATTAAGGTACTTAATCTTATATACCTGCTGAACAATAAAATTCGATTCTGGCAGCCACCTGCGACCGGGGTATACTACCCCAAAATTACTAAGTGGGTGAGAAATAAGATTCAATTTATTTAAAGTAAAAGTCGTGAAATTTCAGGAGGTTACTTTAGATAGTATTTTTTTATTCATAAAAATTATTGCCAAAACATTTCCCCTACTCCTAAATGTTGATAGAACGCTGTTAATGTTTATCTAAAAAATAACATTTTTGTTATTTCTTGAAATTTTAACAGAATAAATAAAATATATTATGTAGGATAGATAATATAAGACGCCAGAAAAAAATTCCTGTCTGCCAGAGCGAAAATCGTTCCCATGTTTGTGCGAGCGAGACAGTTATACAGGGTGTCCCAACCAAAAGTAGGCACCCTGAATAACTTTGGAGATAAAATTTTTTTGAAAAATTGGTGAAACACGTCGACCCTGTTTCCAAGGGGGACATATTTTAATGTAATACTTGTATACCTATCATCATCCCTCTACCCTACACGGCCACCCTCTCAAAAAATTCAAATGGCAAGGGGGGTCGAGTAATACATCTTTTGAAAGGTCTTTCAATTTCCTACATAACTGTGTATTTTTTTTAAACTTTTATCGATTCGTTCTTAAGGAAAATAATTTTATTTTTGATGATTACACACAATCGAAATCGTTTAAAAAATCTAAAATACACTGCACTGGGTATTGGAATTTATAAAAAAAACTAAATTTTTTAGTGCTCTCAAATCAGCACGAATTTTTTCGACAAAACACTTTCCTTGTCCGTTTAGTATTAGAATAATAAAAGACTCATGTATTTGATAGTCCTTGAACATTAATTTGTTCACAACCAATTTTAAATCGAGATACATTTTACCAGAGTGAGTTCTCAAAATAGTTTATACCCTTCAGGAGAGAATAGAAATTTTCAGCATTT
Organism: Rhamnusium bicolor; assembly: GCA_029963845.1. Taxonomy (NCBI): domain Eukaryota; kingdom Metazoa; phylum Arthropoda; class Insecta; order Coleoptera; family Cerambycidae; genus Rhamnusium; species Rhamnusium bicolor. The sequence goes on along the minus strand of JANEYF010000188.1, from coordinate 21,898 downwards.
ATTTTAAAAACGATAATTGCGCTAGAGCTACGGAGCGCATATTCAATAGAAATTACCCAGATAGAAGGGTTGGCTCTCAGTAGCTGAGGCTTCCGTTGTATCACGAAGCAGTGTTCATCGAATTGTAAAGGCCCACAAATTTCATCCATATAAATTTAAATTGGTACACGAATTAAATGAAGATGATCCCGATCGTCGGCTTGAATTCTGTGAGATTTTTAGTGAACAATTAAACGGTAATGCCAATCTACTGTACCATACGTGTTTTTCTGATGAATCGACATTTCAGTTAAATGGGGAAGTAAACAGGCAGAATTGTAGGTATTGGAGTGAAACCAATCCATATTTGTTCATGGAAACTCATACCCAAAGGCCTCAGAAGTTAAATGTTTGGGCTGGCATCTTAGGGGATCACATTGTCGGGCCGTTTTTAATTCCAATCCAATTTAAATGGCCTCGATCTGTTAGAAAATAACATCAACCCAATGATTACCCAAATCCTCGAAGAAGACGATAATCTTTTAGAGGGCCAACTGTTTTTTTAACAGGATGAGGCACCCCCACATTTTGCAATAGCAGTCCGTCAATTTTAGGATAATCGGTTTCCTGAGCGATGGATTGGAAGAAAAGTCCTGTGGAGTGGCCCGCTAGGTCACTCGATTTAACTCCCTTGGATTTCTTTCTGTGGGGACATTTGAAATCGAAGGTATTTGCAACAAAACCCGCATCTCTGGAAGAGTTACGTGAAAGAATTTTTCGAGAATGCTGTTTATTGACTCCAGATGTGTTCAGAAATGTTCGTACAGAATTTCAAGATAGATTATACTACTGTATGGAAGTCGGTGGGGGTCATTTTGAACAATACATACGATAATTTAAACTGCTTCTTTTATTTTTATTTCCCGAACCTAAAATAATGAAACAATTATTTCTCAGGAACGAATAGATAAAAGTTTAAAAAAATATACAGTTATGTAGAAAATTGAAAGACCTTTCAAAAGATGTACCACTCGATCCCCTTGCCATTTGAATTTTTTGAGGGGGCGTGGCCGTGTAGGGTAGAGGGATGATGATAGGTATACAAGTATTACATTAAAATATGTCCCCCTTGGAAACAAGGTCGACGTGTTTCACTAATTTTTCAAAAAATTTGTTATCTCCAAAGTTATTCAGGGTGCCTACTTTTGGTTGGGACACCCTGTATAGCGGCCTGCGGGTTAGAGAGAGAACTTATATTGGGTGATTGTAGTTTTATTATTGTCTGAGGCGCCGCGCCGGCCCGCTGCGTTCGCCCTATGTAGTGATCTCGTTCTTGCATATTACACATTCGGATTCATATGAGCGAGGCACAAGGACCAGGTCGTTTTGACGGTCACTGTGAAAAATATCGAGATTCTTCGAGATACGGTGATTCAAACGATGCAAAATCTCAGTAGGCGTGTACGAATACTTTTGAAATGCAGTAGAGTGTATTTATTTGTGCATTGGTTTTACGGTTTAAGTATATTATAATTTAAACTTGTATACTGTAAACATTTGATTGTTTTTATATCTAATTATATTGCTAGACTTATCAAAATGATTTGTGCAGTTTGTAAAAAAAAAACTGATAAAATTTTACTTTTTAGTGAAGAAAAATTACTTAAATAAGTATAAGAGAATATTACACGTACGTAAAAGTAATAATTTAAAATATAGTGACGCAGTTTTTACCTAATTGTATTGATACAGTTAGTGGTTATCATGTGAAGTGTTACCAAGGTGTTACCAACTGATGAAGGAAATGAGCACGAAATTAATCGAAGATGATGAACTCGAAGTAAACGATGAAGAAGAATTCAATGCTGAATGTTTTTTCTATGGAAAGAAGAGAAAACAACATCGTGGTAAAGAACAAAAAATATATTCTACGACGAAAGGTGCTATAACGGATCTTATTGGAAAATACAGCGTAGGATGTAATGCAGATAATATGTGGAAACAATTTAAAAATGAGGATGACGTCAATTAGGATGTTGATCAAGTTGATGAAGAAGATGAATAGAAAATTAATATTTTTTTGATACACTAAATAAATGTTTTTTTTATTTTACAAGAAATTTTTTCGTGAATTTTATATATCTAGCCTGTTTTACTCTCCATATACGTTCTCTCTTTAACACGCAGGCCGCTATATAACTGTCTCGCTCGCACTAACATAGGAACGTTTTTCGGTATGGCAGACAGTTAGTGATGGAATTTTGTTCTGGCTTCTTATATTACCTATCCTACATATGTTTTATTTATTTATTTTGTTAAAATTTCAAGACTTTTGAAATAGTTGATTAAAACTAAACTTATGCTAACAATCTACCTTATTTATACTATTGTTACGGTTCACCGAACCGCCACGGTTCGGTGACCGTGACCCACGAACCAATAAAGCGGGCTATTTGGGATAGGCCCTCTGTCACTATTCATACTATTTTTATATTTTATGATTTCCAAACTTTCAAATACATCCAGCTGTTTAATATTTGTTACATTCCTAAGTAATCTAAAATTGCTAATATCTATTTTACTGTTGTTCTCAAACGCATGTTGGGCTACACTAGACTTATCTGTTCTACCATATTTCTATCATATGTGATCTTTGAATCTAGTTTGAATTAATCGTCTAATCTGTCCAACATATTTTTTATTACAGTCCTTACAGCTAATTTCGTACATCCCCGCCTTTTCGTTTGTTTCAATTTTGTCTTTTGGATTGCCTAAAAGTTGTTGTAGTTTGTTTCCCGATGAATGAACCACAGTCATACCTACATCATTAAAAATCTTATCAATACCACGGGTGAATCGAAGATCGAATGGAATCGATAAAAATTTCAGATTTTCTCTCTCATTTTGAAAGTTCGAAGAGTTTTGAAGCGACTCTTTAAACTGAACCGTGACAATAGTTTAGGTATAAATAGGGTAGATTATTACCATAAGTTTAGTTTTAATCATCTCCACATGATGCCAACTTGGTTAGCGAAACGCGCGTCGAGTGCAATATATAGTGTTTTGGTGTTATCTTCACATCAAAGGTTCCAACCCACTTTTGAAATAACAAAAATGATATTTTTTCAAATAAACATTTACAGCGTTCTGTCAACATTTAGGAGGGGGAAAAATGTTTTGGCAATAATTTTTATGAATAAAAAATACTATCTAAAGTAACCTCCTGAAATTTCACGACTTTTACTTTAAGTAAATTGAATCTTATTTCTCACCCTCTTAGTAATTTTCGGGTAGTATACCCCGGTCACAGGGGCTGCCAGAATCGACTTTTATTGTTCAGCAGGTATGTACGATTTAGTACCTAAATTTTCACGACTGTTGAAATGATAACTCGAAACACGTTGATGGGATCCTGGACTATTAAAATTGTTACAAATATTGAATATCGGTAAATTTTTCAATATGTTGGTACGTGGAGTGGGTATATAGAAAACTTCGGCGTTTCAAGAGGTTACTTTGGGAATACGAAACTTTAATTTACTAAGTATTTTAGGTGTATCAAAATCATTGTGTAGCACTTTAAACAAAAACATTTGAGAAGTGTACTCGCCTGTTCTCAAAACTAAACACAGAATATCTCTCAAGCAGATCATTCTGCGGAAAACAAATAGCTGGATATATACCATCTTACTAAAATCAAAGTAATTTAAGAAATCTGCGCTTCACCATTTCTCAATTATTTTTATGTACATCATAACCAGGACACCAAATAAGTGAGTTTCGATCTGACAAATGATTGGTATAGCATTGTCAACGTAAAAGTATCAGTAAAATAACGAATAAGGTAAGCCATAAAACATTTTAAATTCTGGACAAGAAAAATTCAGATTATGTTTTTAAAGGTATCATTAATTTTTGATGTATGTGGAGCATTGTCGTCGAGAAGAATTGTCGAATATTACCATAAATGACTTTCAAGATAGATAAAGGTTTACTAGTAACAATAAGAGTAGCAAAGATTAAAATACAGCGAGTGTTTAATATTATTGATAATGAAAATGAATCATCAAGTTTTTTAGTTTACAGAAAATATGCTTCTTTGCGCCAACCAGGTACCACTCATTGATGTTTTTTACCTATATTATAAGAATAATAAATGTTCAATGCAAATTGTTGGGTAAAACACGTTTGGTCAAATTCTATTTAAAATAGCAACCTACCTAATTACCAATTTGAAGATACGTAAGATCTTCGTGTCCAGTGAGTTTATATTTGGTCAGAAGAATTTTTTGTAAGAGATCAGTTACTTTTATTTTTATTCATATAATTTTTTTTTGTTTATTTTTCGGCCCTCAACTCCAAATAGATTTTTGTTTGATTAGAAGAGGCCATCTTAGCCTATGTAAATTTTTGTACATATTGTTACCAGTTTATTATACTTTTTATTTAATAATATCTTTTATTCTACTTCCTTCCCAAACTAAATTCAAGGATTAACGTTTTATTTACCTATTAAAGTAAACTTTTACTTATTTGGTACTTGTAAAAGTCCTCGTGCCCAGCCTAGATTTTGGTGGAAACTCAGATCAATCTAAGTCCTTATTCACCACCTGCTAACGGAGCTACCGGTCAATGAGTACAACCACCAGCTAATTGTGTTACGCCAGCAATTGGACGGGGGTGTTGCAGAATATTGGTATGTCGCATGTCACGTATTGCGATGTTATTTATCGATTTAAACAATAATGATTACATGCTGGCATAAGGATAACATCTTAATGGCATGACCAGTATTCGTGAAAGGCAAAAGAATCCTTATTCAGTTGGGTGAACAACGTTGCGACTTACACAGAAATGTAAAAAACTGCTTAGTTAATTCGGCGTGCCAAATTTTTGATGTTTTCCCTTATATTAGCCCTTAGTACCAATAAGTTAATAGGAGAACGAAACATGTTTACTACTGGTGAAAGCGATAATGTCATAATATATGATACACCAATATTCTCTTAATTATTGCTTACTTATTGTATTGGTTCATCTCGACTATGACTATAGTTTTTTTTAATTTTACAAAACAAGAATACAATTCTTGACGGAAATAAAATTGTATGCCAAAAATTAGCAGAACTATTTTGTAATATAATAAGATACCAAATGTTCTAAAGCATCAAAGTACCTCCACATATTTATGAATGTAGAACCACTGGTAAAAATTTGCAGTCGTAAAAAAGATCCTATCACTCTGATTATATTGCATGTGCTTGAATATGCCACACCAAATACTTATTTTAAAAATAGCACTGTATTATTTCCCACGAGGAAGTCATAAAACAATCTAATATGACTTTTATGGGAAAAAGTTCCTATTTCCTTAAATCAAAAGTCACTTTTCTGATAAGCATTGTTTAAAATTAAATCGCCCGTGTAGCTATAGTCACATATTAAAAAGTTTAAAAAGTTTTGGTTTATTTTGGCCATAAAACATTTATATACAATGTGCACGAAAAATAACTCCTTTCAATCACGGAACTCGGTCGACTGAGAATTACTCGAGATTTTGGGTTCGCCAGTGAAATGTGACGATAAGAGTTCGTATATCGGCGAGTCATTCCAGTGCCGTCTGTAAAAACCTTGGTAAGAAATGTAAGTTTATGTCATGAGAATTTGTTTAAATTGTATATATTTTTATGTACCCATATAAAAAAATTTTTTCTACGATCGTGCAAAAAAATTAATACTGTTAATACTATTTGCAGTGTCAAAAGTTTAACTTTTGCACTAGTCTACACAAGTCTATTGTTACTAACGAAATTTTATTCATAATTATCTATGGATGGCGTTTGACAGTGACAATTTCTGGAATTAATTTCCAGTTGTCAGTTTGAAATCTAAATATTTTGTTGTAAAACTGTTAAAAATGTTGAGTTCTTATAGTAAGAATGAAAATAGTTGTACTCCTTCAGATATAATTGAAACAGCAAACAAAGCTACAGCGGATCTATCATCAGATAAATCTAAAAAAATGTATAAAGTTTGTTACAGACGAAGAACTGTTCTAAGAGTTAGGAATTAAAATTTAAAAAAAAATCTATTTAATTCGATCGTAGAAAAAATTGTGTGTGCAACATGTGCAAAAAAGTATATTTGTAGCATTGCAGGTCGAGACGAAGTCCTGCTTCATGCAACAAATATACACTACTATCTAAAAGAATTAGTTCGATTATAAATCATATTTCGCTTTATAATATATAGCCGTTTGCGAATTATACAGTTGAATAGATAATCGAATATCCTCTAAAAAAATCATGTACCTACCTAATGTAAACTGTAAATTAGCTTTTGCATTATTCTCGCAGCTAGAATATTATGCAATACTTCCCCGTAGGTGCTGCGCTGCGTACATGTATGTGATTTTTTTACGAATATCTACCCAATACGCCACTACATCCACAGTCTATACTTACAAGATGAGGAACTTGGCTGAACACAGCATCGTCTTACAGAAACTTTGATGATATAAAAAGAGTCGTACTAAAATTGGATACTAAAGGATTAGTTGCTATTGCAAATGATCAAGACGCTATTGTCAATCCTAGTGTCCAAAAAGATTTAGACTTTTTACACTCAACCGTTTCATGAATTCCTCTCGCTATAGAGTAACTTCAAAGTCGACCAAAAATGGACAACTAACTATAATCGATGAATATAATGTTTGATCTTCGACAACATATGTATCAATTATATAGAGGATGATTATGGATGATTTGGTTTTTATTGTCTATGTATTTTTCTTCTGTTTCTTTCACATACTTGGAAAATGTCATCCTTTCTTCATGTTTTACTTTGGAAAACTCATCTGACAATTTTTCATTGTTTGAAAGTAGTATTATTTCTGTGCGACACTATTCTTGGCTATACCCCAAACCATTTGAATCGGGTTTAAATATAAATGGTTAGTACTCTTAATATTACGTGTCCCTCTTGTCTTATCATTGTATTAAATTTATATACGCCCCTGTTAACTTCTGTTAATTATTTCCTAATACTGAGGTTAAAGCATGAGGGATTAATATTTTTCTGTCAATTATTTGATCATTATACATTTTTGTTATTATAATTGAGTAGAGGATTAAATTTATTTATACATATGTATGATTGACTTTTTAGGTAGTATCCGATTTAAGATTTCGGAATGATAATCACCAGTCTTAATTACAAATTCAAACAATTAAAAGCAATTGACTAGACAAAAAAAATCTATTCTCAACTGGCATGATTAATAATTCAACCTATTGTCCTTCTAGATTATACAATTTGTGGTTCATTTATAGACAATTAGTGGCTTATTCCAGATATCAAGCTATAACTAGTTCCCAAATCATGCATGAATTATTTCACACATAGTTTCACCGGATATCTCAACACATCATCCGTGACGACGTTGCCAACAGCCTCACCATTATTTCATATTAGTATAGTGTTTTCAACGTACTTTTCACCAATTTTTTTTCAAATTTTTCTTAATTGTAACCTAATTTAACTTAGTATTAAGATTCGTAGAATACATTACCATGCTTTTGCCTTCTCTACATCAGAATATTTCCTACTTCCATGCTTTCCTCTCACATATCTTCTCTTTCCACACATATTTTCCCACAAAATTGTTCTGCATTTTATGAGATTATTTATTATGTCTTTGGTTATAATATAATCTGCATAATTTTAGGCTTGTAAAGTGTGAATCTCAGCTGTTTGTGTGATTGAACTAAAGGTTAAATAATGCTGAGTGTGTTGTAATGTATCAAGACTTCTCACATAGCCTCAGTAAATAGCTTAATTTACAAGCTCCATCATTTCGACATTCATACACCACCACTAACAGGTAATCGAGTTTCCCAAAGTTCATTAGTAGAGCACGGATCCCAATATTACATGACGTCAATATCAGGGACAGATCCAGGATACCGATGTAAACACATGCACGGAAATGATTAACATGCCACATATACTAGATTAAAATAGGTGTGTATTTTACGTGCTGTCCAGCCGCCTTCATATACGAGGCTGCATCCGTTACTATCAACAAGACACTCTATTTCTATAGTTCTCGCCCCATAGTGTTTTAAGACTGCTATCCACACATCCACATATCGTTTATGTATTTGTGCGTTCTAACACCTTTGTTGATATTAAGCGCGCTGGCATTGTCACTGTCTCATTCATCCCCTCATCCAATATATTAAATTTGCGATGTTTTGACCACTAGCGTCGGCGGTTTAATCTTCACTAACTCATATGTGTCTTGAAACTCGGAAACAATATCTGCTTTAATTTCGTTGTACAGGGTTATTCATTATAAATTACCCACCCCTTATCATCGTTATTATGGCCTATAGAATAAAAAGTTTTAAATAAAAGTTGTGTGGTCATGACTGAATTTTGTTAAAATGCTATCAAAAGTACAGTATCGTGCAGATTTCAGGGGATACAAAAAAATAATGTCTTTTTTTAAATGGGATACCCTGTATATTACTAAATTTTTGGAATGATCCTTTGTTCCTGATTTATATACCATATGTTACCCCTACCATATACCGTTTTTGAGTTATTAAACGTCGAATATCTTAGTTAAACTAGTTACTGTAAATGTGGAAAAATTAACATTATTAAAGTGAGCTATCAAAATGACAACTACTATGTTCGATAAGTGACAGTTCTTTAATGAAATAATCAAAATGGTTTACAGTGAGGAAGAAAAAAACCAAATATTTATACAAAATAGATAACAAAGATTTATTTAGGAAATTTAAATATAAATAAATGATAGCTCATAAAAGATGTGCGATGTGTCCACCATTACTGTCAATGCATAATTGATAACGTCTTCTTATGTTTATAATTGCACCGGAAATGACTTCATTCAGATTGCCTATTTCAAGTCGAATCCTGTCTATTATTTTTTTTTTTTTTTTTTTTTTTTCGATTTCCCGATGCCGGTCAGTCCTCCCGTGGCCTCCGACGCCTCACGGGAGTCATTTAGAAATCCCCAAAAAAATAATTCATAGAGGTCAAATCCGGACTGTTAAGTGGTCATTTAATAGGTCCATTATTTCCTATCCATATTGGGAATACATTATTCAAATGATCTCGAATGGTTAGGACACTATGCGGAGTTGCCCCACTCTGCATCCAAATCATGTCAAGTTCGGCTTCCGGAAAATTCTGCAAAAGAATATTATCTGCTTCTGGGATAATTATTTCCAGACAAGTAACTCCAGTTAAAGCATGATTATAAAATATAGGCCCAACAATTTTGTTACTGAAAATTCCACACCAAACGCTAACAGTTTTTCACCCTGATTTTTTAATTTGTTTTACCAATCTTTTTCTGTTGTGCTTGTTTTCCCATGACCTTCGACTTTTCCTATTAAAAACTCCTACCGGATCTTCATCCAACTTTTAAATCATCTGGCGGCCAGCCTTTTTCCTTTTATGAGCCTCTGTTAAAACTTGTACGGGTAAAATATTATACGGTCTGTAGTTATTTTTTAATGTACGTTGGATTTTGGAATAACTTTTACCTAATTGATCGAATGCATTATTTATACTACGATTGGAATTTTCCAAAAAAATAATACAATGTTTCAACAAAGTCTATTCGCGAATAAGTATGGATGGGCTTACCTTCGAAATGAAGCAGTATATAAAACTGGAGGTATTATTCATCTTTCGGTAAATATTTTTGAACGTATTTTCTGATAGTGTTGGACGATTTGGGTATTACACCCTATATGCTCTTTTTGCTGCACGTTTATTTTTGTTATTTTGTATATAACAAGTAAATATGTGGACTTTTTCTTCTTCACTGTTAACCATTTTGATTATTTCATTAAAATAATGTCACTTATCAAACATAATAATTGTCATTTTCATAGCTCACTTTAATAATGTTAACTTTTCCACATTTACAGTAACTAGTTTAACTAAGATAATCGACGTTTAATAACTCAAAAAAAGGTATATGGTAGGAGTAACATATGGTATATTTTTGAAATCAGGAACAAAGGATCATTCCAAAAATTTAATAATATACAGGGTATCCCATTTAAAAAAATATATTATTTTTTTTGTATCCCTATGAAATCTACACGCTACTGTACTTTTGATGGCATTTTAACAAAATTCAGTTATAACCACACAACTTTTATTTAAAACTTTTTTTTCTATAGGCAATAACAATAATAAGGGGTGGGTAAATTATAATGAATAACCCTGTATACCAGCGTTATATAATTTTTCCTTAATGTGGATTCCGCAGGCCTAGTAACGTTATTGTACTTTCCACTAACACAATTTTGCAGAAACTGTTTAAAATGGGGTTATCTAGTTTGGTCCAAGAAATGTTATACGCCGCCATCATTTTAACTAAATCTAAATTAAATTGTTCTAGTCTTTCATAGCACTCATACTCATAAGTGTTTTATGACTTTCAGTTGCAACATGCTATGAAGCCTGCGTCTTTACTGTCCATGACGATATTTTCTCACAAATATTGCACGGAAGTTCTGTGCCATCAGACTCTAACTCTGGGAATCCATTACCACCCACCGTTCTACAGCAATTCTTCGAGGGGTAAGTGAACGCAACATTTTCAAAATGTTCCGCAATATTCTCCGATTTAAAACTATACATACCCGCTACGTTCACGAGTTGATTATTAGATTAGACCTGTATCGTACTTTAGAACGGACGTTAAAATAAGTGGTGATGGAATAGCGTTAAAGACTGCATTAGCACAACCTTGTCGCTAGGATTACCAATATAGAACTTTAAATTTCTGTTCAAATTTTTCTATTGAAGAGAACAAAAAATGGAAATAGATGATTTGTCATAAATACTATATGGATTTAATTTATAAAATTACAGGCAATACTGATGCATTTATTTTCTATTAATAAGCAGAGCTGTCAGGTACTTCAATTAAAAGAATTGAAATAGTAATTTAATTATTTTTAAGTAATTAAATTACTTTAATTCAATTACTCTTTTGGACGCCTTAAAATAATTGGTATTTGAATTACTTTTGTAAAAGTAATTGTAGTTGGTTATTGTTTTATTGTTTTTGGTAATTGAAGTGCTGAACAAATATTTCAATTCCTTTGGGATAATTAAATTCCTTTCAGATACTTTAATTACTTTAAAATAATTGAAATTGTATCGAAAATATTCCGAGAAAAAATCGCAACGCGCTCGGCTTTAATAATTTGCCTGAGCTTGTCGTTTTACAGTATTTTCGTTTTCTTTCAGTTATCCAGTGCACTACACAGTATACAGTGTGTGATTCCAAGAAAACCATGTTTTTCATTATGTGTCTTGTGTTTTTAATTCTTAAAAAGTTGCCTGGCAAGGTAAGTAAATATTAAATAATAAATTTGTTCTTCTACTTCTTCTACTATTTTTTAAATATTAATATATGTTATACATATATCTCCGATATTGGCAATATCTATTATTATACCTATTTGATTTAATCAAATACCTATTAATATTAGTTACACTGACAAAATTTTTTAATAATGATTGTAGAAACAAAATTTTTGCACAGAAATGCGTTTCACGTTGAACTCAAATATCGAATAAAAAATGTCTGTCTGTATGCATATCTGTGTGTAGACCTTTTCTTGTCAACACAATAATTTCTTTTAGACTTGAAAATTTTATTTTAAATTTAATACCTATATATGTAAAATAGCTTGGTAGAATATTACCTACATACGTGTTTGAATGTCCTAATAATTATTTAAAAATACATGTACATTGTGCCTCTTTTTTGGTAGGTATTTGATTTTCTTTTATTTTCAGTCGATATTTCAATTATTTTTGGTAATTCAATTACATTCAAAGTAATTCAATTAAATAGAGTAATTGAAGTATAAGGTAAAGTAATTGAATTCCTTTACTTGAAAAAAAATATATTATTTTCGACGAGTAATTGATACTTGAAGTACTGTGTAAAATGAGGAGTAATTGGTAATGGAAATATTTACTACTTTGATTGATAATTGGTAATTGGTACTTCAATTACTTTTAATGGGTAATTGTGACAGCTCTGTTAATAAGAAATACATACATTTTTATAACGTTGTCATTTTATGAAACTAAATAATCCTATTTCTTATTAATAAAAAAAATGCGCCTCAGTATTGTCTGTAATTCTATAGGGTAGACTGGGGCAAGTGTAAAAGTGAGGAAAGTGTAAAAAAAGGTGAGTCACTTCTGTTGAAACAGCTAAATCAACATTAATTTTGTATTAGGTAACCAGTTATACCTTCCTGCATTTACTAAATCGACATGAACGTCTTTTCTTCCAGCGCTCTATGTTACCGACGACGTAACGTTTATAACCCCAAATTATACTCAAGTGTCAAGCCAGCATGTGTTTTTTAAGAAATTCGAAATTAAATGAAATTTTCATTTCTTAAAGCCAGTTGCCGATTTACTACTATTTAGTAAGTGTTTAAGACTTGTGTGTCATATGTATTTTTGGTTTTCAAATTTTGTTGTAATAATTAAATAAACGTTTACACTTGCCCTTTGACATTTGTATACTGGGGCAATTGTAAAATAAAAATATTTACACTTACCCCTTGTATTTTTTTACAGGTTAAGTGTAAAATAGAAGTCTAAAATATGGTTCGAAAATATAAAACAAGATCTAATAGAGCTAATTATGGTGAGGCAACTATGCAAGCTGCAGTAAGGGTGGTCCAAGAAGGACGCCTGACAGTTCCAAGAGCTGCTCAAGATTATAATATTCCCTACAATACTCTGTATAAAAGAGTAAAAGGACTTCGTCGGATGAAATGCAAATCCGAAGGTAGAACGCCAGCTCTTGCATGGGACGTAGAATGACAGTTGGCAGAAAACATTAAAACCATGGAGAAATGGGTATATGGGTTATCTACTTCAGAGGTGATAGACAAAGTAAGACAATATGTGACTCTTAATAACATCAAATCCATTCAAAGAAAATACACCTGGAATAGACTGGTTTATAAAATTTAGAAAACGCCACTCCTTGTCGATAAAGAAACCACAGTCGATGGAATATTGCCGTAAAAAAAGCTACAGATCCATTTATTATGAACGATTACTTCAATCTTCTAGAACGAACGCTAAATGAACTGAACTTAACCGATAAGCCGGATTGCGTGTTTAATTTAGACGAAACATCTCTGTGCATGGATCCATCGCGTATAAAAGTAGTAGAAGCGACTGGAAAACCCTCTTGTAGGGTAACTGGTGGCTCATGTAAAGAAAATGTTACTGTATTGGCTGGAGCGAACGCACTTGGTGGAAAACTTCCTCCTTTAGTGATATTTAAGGGAAATGATGTTTGGAGCAGTTGGCTTCCCAACCAGAATGAAGAAACCTTCAAAGAGATGATATATGCGGCTAGCTCAAATAGATGGATGACATCAGAAATTTTCAGAAACTATTTTATAAAAACGTTAGTTCCCCATGTTTCAGACAAACGGCCAATCCTAATAATTTATGATGGCCATGCGTCCCATCTTGATAGTTTATTAATTGAATCTGCAAGAGATGAAAATATTCATATCCTCAAATTGCCTGCGCACACAAGTCACCTAATACAGCCTTTAGACTTAGCTGTATTTAGATCGTTTAAAGCAATTTGGGAAAAAAAATAATAGCTTGGCAGAGACAGCATCAAGGTATGAAACTACAAAAAAAATAATTTGCAATTTTATTAGGCAATACATGGTCAGAAGTGAGCCCAGCAGTGATCCAAAATGGATTTAAGAAAGCTGGAATCATTCCATTTAACAGGAATACTATACCAGACGAAAAGTATGACAGAAGCACTGAGGAGGTGGAGAAACAGAGCTCGTGAAGGCACAGACGAAGAAAATAGAGACATTGCACAAAATGAACAAATCGCTCAACAAGAAGGCAATGTTACATTTGAACATTTATTATTCCAATCTGTTAAGCAAGCAGCACCACAAATGCAGAGTAAGAAAGCGATTAGCACCTGGAGCTGAGGTTATCACAGCTGCAGCAAAGTCTGCAGCGTCACTTAATACCTGTCCTGGTCCTTTATGTTCTGACGACTAACCTTCGTGTTCTAAATCCCTTAAAGAAAACTACTATTTTCACAGAGAAGGTGACCCCCAAAAATAAAAAAAATTAAGAAAGCTAGCATTGCGTTGGATGAAAGCAGTGATTCTTCTGTAGACGACATTTCATATGTAGAATCAGACAAAAATTTTACTCATAAGATATCGGACACTTTGTAGAAACTCACAAGGATGACATTGTTTGTGGTAACTGGGTGTTAGTTGCCTACGAAATTAGGAAAACTTTCAAACATTTCATCGGGCAAGTAGCACAGTGTTTAGAAAATAATGAATTTATGGTAAAATTCGTTAGATAATCAAAAAGCAACTTTGTTTGGCCAAAAATACAAGATCTAGATACAATAAACTTGGAGAATATTATTACTCTTTTACCTGAACCGATCATAACGCGTCGTGGAAATTTTCATTTTCCATTATCATTTGCTGGTTATAATATTTAACAGCAAACACATTCTTTTAAACTCATGTTTTAAAATAATCATAAATATCTTGGCACTAGATTTAAGTTCTTGATGTTTGTAACTCATAAGTATAAAATCAGTTAAATCGAGAATTTATTTTATTTTTTGTTAAACCTACATTTGACAGCTTGATTATTTTGCCAATAAAAAAGTTCACAACTTTGGTATGCATTGTTATTTTCTCAATCTGTAAAAACCTATTTCCTTCTAATTACCGGTACACTTTTACACTTGTCTCATAGAACTTTACATATGCATTATACGATAACTGCAATGAAGTTTTACACTTTACCCTTTTTGGGGCAAGTGAGTGCAAAAACGTACTAAATTCTTTCTAGGGTCACAATTTCTTTTCCCTGTTAGAAAAGACACCTTTCCTTGATATGCTACCGTAGAAACATATATAAATGCATTATTTGCATTGTTACAGGTAAAAAAAACAACCAGCTAAAGTCGCTTTACACTTGCCCCAGTCTACCCTATTAGATTTTAATATTTAGGGTGAATATTTATTTTCGTTTTTTAATACTAACAGAAAAATTTTAACAGCGATTTATAGATTTAAGTTGGATACTTGGTAAAAAATGCATTATTAACTTGACCTAGATGTAAATACCTTTATTTTATTTTCTACATTCTTATTTTTAAATTGATATTATTTTGTGTTTTATTGTAGAGATCGGGAGGTAGCGACCACTTTTACGTAGATATAAAATTGTAAACACCTAATGAATTGTAAGTGTTAATATTTGACCACCAGTTATTAAGCAAGAAAATTAATATTTTCAGCCACAGAGTCGGCAGGTAACATATTACCCATTCCTTATGAATCGCGCTGTATACAGTCATGCTTACGTTAGCTATGTGGTCATGTTCCATCCTGTTGGAACCACATACCATCAGAAGGTTCTAGCTGATTCATAACGTCCACTAAAAATATTTGTAGCACTTCTGCATATCATTGTGTTTCCATTGTTGAGAATGCCAGCAAAAGATATACCGCACCAACGTAACCTTTTGCGAATGCAGTAGTTTTTCTTAAATAATTTGAGGATTTTGTGCAGCCCAAAAATTTTGATTCTGATTTTCTGTTTCCCACTTAAGTGAAAATGAGCTTCATCGCTCATAATTAAGACCCCACTCAAAACTCATTCACAAAATTGCAATCTGCGAAACTCGTCACCTGGTTGAAGTTGTTGATTTATCCCCTATTATATTCATAATTTGAAAGATTCTAGCATGAGTTCTTACTAGTCGGGTTGTTGGCCTCCGTCTAGCATTTTATACAGAACTATTTTTATCAAACTGCTTTGTCCATTTTCGAATCTGTTCGTAGAAGGATCAACATTACGCTATACCTAATTCTCTACAAAAATCTCGTTGAGCTTGTCTTACAGAGCCACTTCTTAGAAACAGCTGTACTATTTTTACACTATCAGGAATTGGCCAGCGCTCCACACGGTTCATAAACAATACGGTTGTCGCATTTAATAAAATTATGGTGTGGGGAAACATCAATGACGTCACAAAGGGCATTTTTGCTTTTCGTTCGAAGTGTTTATTTTTGCATTTGTGTTATTTTAAGTTTTAACCTTGTTTATAAAGTATTCGTAAAGTATTCAGAAATCAAAAAAAAAAAACAATATTAAAAACCTAAAATTACACAAATACAAAAATAAATACTTCGAATGAAAAGTGAAAAAGACCTTTGTGACATCATTGACGTGTCCACCCACCATAATTTTATTAAATGAGACAACCGTTTTGTTTATGAACCGTGAGCGCTCCATACTACACAAAATTTATGATTTAAGGGCCCAGGGTTGCCAGATTCTCTCAAGGCAAAGACGCCAGATGGTGCTGTAAGAATAGGCCAAAAGTGCTAAAATTCAAATATTTGGATTGTGAAAATTGAGAGAGGCTTTATATTGTCTCTTTATTTTTTTCCATATTTCTTTAAATTTTTTAAAAAATCTTTGTTTATTGGTAGTTATAAAAAATAAACTTTATTAAGGAGACGTTTTCCAGAGATATCCAACACAAAAATTATAAATTACTATTGTGTTTTTTTTTATTAATAAACAAAATCGATAACAAATACTTAGTGGTGAATTGAATGAAGTCTTACTTGGACAAATTATTGCTAAAACTGATGTTTATATTCTTTTATAAGTTAAAAATACGAATCGGGTAATCTCTTTTAGTATCATTTTTTAAAAGTTATAATTTTCTAACTTAAATATATATATATATATATTTTTTTTATATATATATATATATATATATATATATATATATATATATATATATATATATATATATATATATATATATATATGTATACACATCAGTTTTACATACAATTTGTCCAAGTAAGGCCTCATTGTATTTACCATAAGGTATTTCTTATTGTTTCTGGTTATTACGAATAGAAAAAATATAAGGGCAATTTATAATTTTATGTTGGATATCATGGCTCGCTCTATCATATGACATATGACTCACATACCACAAAACACAAAACATCTAACTAAATATTGCCGATTGACGATTAGAGCTTCCTTTTGCAGAAGGTAGACAAATCACAAAGGGCGACTTCTACTCACCTGAACGCGTTTCAAATTCACACTAAGGAGCGTACTCTGAATTAAACTTCCGGTAATAATAGCCAGATGACTGTTTAAAAAAATAACCAAGTTTTGAACGCCAATCAAAACAAGTAGCCTGATTTAGAAGCCAATTGCCAACTCGAATTTTTGAGCGCCAATCTGTCTTAAAAAGTAGCCTAAATGACGGAATTCCGCCCAATCTGGCAACATTGCTTAAGGCTACAAAATGATGTGTCACATGAAGTTATTTGACAGTCCGGATTGTCAGAGTACGGTATAAAAACTTCTCAGCTTAATAAATGAACTCCTTTACATACCGAAAATTTAGCAATAATTTTAGACGGCGACAATGACTACGATGATGATGTAGCAACATAGGGTATTTAAGAGTGCCTTTTTGCATTTATAGGCTTTCTCGAAAAATTCAAATATTATAAACAAAAAAAAGAAAAATTCAGATCGAACCAAGAAAAGGCAAACATAAAATCGGTGTGAGGCTGGCAACGGTAGTTTCTGGTAATGGTAAGGGGAAATCTACCACTGATATACACGTGGGAATGCAGTAGTGTCATTGCTAAACATGAAGATGTAATATGATCAATTAATGAATGGCTGACGGCGTTTAGTACATGCACGAGATTTACAGAACGTCAACAATTTCAAGCATAGTCTAGTGTATAAGCGGCCGCATTCTGTAGACCAGAATGCAGTAATGCATCAGTTACGGAGGGTGTACAACTATTTAATTTGGAATAAATTGTATTTACGTATTTCTGAGAAACGTTCCGTAAGTTTTCTAATTTTAATATTTCATCCTAGTTAGGGGTATATATTGAAATTTCGATAAAACTATCAGAATAGCTAAACGATTGAAATTTCTCGGCTGTTTTTTTCCGAAACAAAAAAAGTGATTTTACAAACACAAAATGCATTTTTTTAAATAAAAAAAAAATATCAATTCCAAAAGGAAAATTAAAAATTGAAATCCAATACTGAAAGTTGTATTACAAGTGCCCAAAAATTACCTGTCTCTGTCCCTCGAGTGTATGTCGAAGCGAAATGAAATATTAAAAGGGCAAGCTATCGGCGACCGGTGATTCTCCTCCTCTGGAATATAGCGAATGAAAGTAAATTCCTTAGGGTTTCGCCAGGCTGGAGAGTGATTTGTCGCAATCGAAAAATATATAGCGACAAAAAATATTTCAAACACATTACAAACACAGCAAATTAAAACGGCACTTAATGAGTAAGCGTGTCGCTAACGTTGCTAACGTTGTCGCAAACGTTTTTGGAATTCCGAGCGCTATTTAGTCGGTTCTAGTATTATACCTTCGTGTTTTAAAGAAATTTTAACATCAGAAGTTTAAAGTTGGCAAGACCTATAAACACTGATTAAACTGGAATAAGTAACTATCTTATCATTCACCTATATCTAATAATGGGATGTACACCGTACTGTTCTTTTGCGCTTGAGAAAAAGCGGGAAACAAATCGTCTTCCAAAGAAGAGCAATTTGGTGTGTTCGTGAAAGAGGCATCGTTAAAACTAAATGTTAATCGTCTTGCGATTAACAGGATGCCGCTTGTCTTTCACTACATTATGGCCCGCAATTTTCCACTCGCAACAAATCACTGGTCAGTCTAGCCGAACCATTATACTTTATGCCCATGTTCGCATCTTCCTAGCTTTTACTGTATACCGGTTAGTGTACGCCCAGTGCGTACACGGACATCGCTGAAAGTACGCCGATTAGTGATGGGTAACAGAACATTTTCCCGGGGAAAATTGTCCGCAGAAAGGGAAATTTCCCCAAAGGCTAATTCCCGGAAAAGAAGGAAAGTTTCTAAAAATGATAAATCTGGAAATGTTAAGTGATATTTTGGTTAATACCTTAAATCTAGCAACACTGTTACTACCTTTGCTCTTCAAACACATGGTAGGCTTGTTTTCCCCCAATCTCGCTACTGCTTTATCATCTTTTGCGCCTTGTTTAAGGAAATTATTTTATCCTGAATGGCTAAATTTAAAAAAATGTTATATCAAGAGTTTCATCAGGAATTTTTTAGGAAATTTTTCGGAAATATTCCGGGGAATTTCCGCAATGCCTCGTTTCCGGAAATTACCTATCGGTAATGACGATACGTCTAAAGGCGCATAAAGACTAGACTACTCGTTTTCGTACTCGGC
>JANEYF010000187.1:0-11093 GCA_029963845.1 Rhamnusium bicolor | reverse complement strand
AATCTGGCAACACAACAGTATCACATTTGGTTTCACTGGCTGCTTGTGTGTGAACCTATTCAGATGATGTCATAGGACTGACTAACATTCAAAACTTATTATTTTTTTTATTGCCGTAAAAAAAAATCGAAAATAATTTAGTAGATAATACCATTGGATAAGTAAATAAAAAAAATATTTAGGAAATGCCCATTAGAAAAAAATATGTTGTGTATATAGTATTTTAATGTGAAATCCAATTTTTTTCCCATCAACACTGTCAAAACGTGAATAATAATTAATATATATATATATATATATATAATTTAAAAAAAACAAATTTAAAATATTAGTTTCGGTAACACCGTCTCATTATTTCAGGAGACATCATCAGAAGCAACAGAAAACGGAGCAAAAGAGGATAGTGTAGATGCTCCTGCTTCTGAGGATGAAAAAAAAGAAGAAGAAAGTAAAAGCAATGCAGATGAATCAGAATCAGCAAGTCCTGCAACGGAAGCTGAAAAACCCGCCGAGTAAATACATTTTTATATGTTTGATTTTCTATTAAAATACTGTAGGTTAAACAATTTAAAAAAATTCATTTGTAATATTACTGAAAACAAAATTATTATTTTTAAATAATTTGTGATTTATTGTATTAGATTCTAATTTGAAGTTAGGTTATGAGCGGCGCCATGCGATTGCAAGATAATTACTGTTAATAATATAACATAGGTTAGGTGTCATTCTTTTGTATATTTCTCTTTTTAACGGTAATTATTGTACAATATGCATTTTTATTACCTACAGACAAGAAATTTTTAAATAAATGGTAGTGTAGGGAAGTACATATTTGCGTATGTACCTGAATCTCTCCATCTATCAGAATGTTTTGTTTATTATCCCCTAAAGTTATACAAATTCCATACTCTAGCGGATTGAACTGAATAAAACATTCTAGCTCACGTTATCAGACATTTTCACGATCATCACACATACATCGTGCAGATACCTGAAGATTCAGATAAAAAAATAAACAAAATTTTACCTAAAGGATCATTTACAGTTTCTTCTGCACTCAATAGACATGATTAATCTTACAATACCTGTAGTCTTCATCATCCATTGTTTGTATTTTTTATAGAAATGTAGTAATATATTATATTTTATTTCTTTATTTGACGTGAGATACTTGTCCCTGATTTTATATTTATGTAATCTTAACTGTATGATTAATTAAATGTGAAATAAATTTTCCTTAGACAATTATAAAACCACTTGAATTTGTTTATCACATGTTTTATTTACTTTAAATTTATTTTTCTTCAGTATCGTGTATGATGTGCGAAAATGTAAAAATTTAGTATTGTGTTTAAGTGTATGGTTGTCTTTTCCAATACCGGTGGAGAATTATCCTTAATCGTTCTTTTAATTCTTAGTTATGTAACCTATTTTATTTGCCTATGAATTTAAAATTCTATTAAAACAAAAATGATTGACAGTAGAAGTATGTCTTATAATATAAGATTGTAGTTAGTGACATGTCAAAATTGTTTCTTGTAAATGGAGACAGGTACAAAGAAATAAAGTTTATTTCTGTTCAAATTGTGTATTATACAAAATAAAGGGATGTTTAAGGTGACGCCTTTCATATCGCAACCTCAAAAAGTTTTTAGTTTACATAAGAAATCACTTCTGAAAAAGATATATCTCACAAATATTTACTCTTATATTGAAGTAATTCTGTTATGTATTGGTTGTAAATATTGATCAGATCATAAATAAAGTGTTAGTTGGTTGCTATGGTGAGCGCTAAAATGAAGCTTCTATTATTAATTTGGAACTACAAACTTGAAACATCAGTAAGTTGTCAAAACTGACAAGATATCTTCTCGGCAGCTACATTGACAGTCTGACAGGTATCAGATAAGTTAAAGTAAGAAAAAGCAAATGGTGCGATTACCAAAAAAGCCCTACAGTATTACCCTGCTTACTGAATTTAGCTATGGTCAACCGAATAGACTTTTAGATTAACCAATAGATGCTAATACTCGAATAAAATCTATCTTATACAGGGTAAGCCAGATTTTAATTGGGAAACTTAAATAATTGATAAAACATGCTAAAATAATATGGATTTATCATGCAAACTTATATCTAGAAATGCGTTCCACATTCCAACCAGAGGTATGATATGAGGGGTTGTCGAAAATATTCTTCCTAAAAAAAAACCGGGACGAAGCTGACAAGCTATATTTCTTTCTATTTAGACATTGATATTGTTGCAAAAAAAAGGTTTAATATCTTTTTAATAGGATGCAACGTCTTTGAATTAAACTCATTTCAAAATTATTCATCCCCTACTTATTAATTAGCTGCTAATTGAGAATCAAAAAATACATGGTTTTGCATTTTTCATTAATATAATTTGGAATGAAGAGATAAAAACAATGGTTCGTGATGTACGCAACGTGCACCTTCGAATTTCATAACAAGATATCAATTTTTTTCCCTCTACAAGAATTTTCAGCTAAAGGTTTATATGAGAAGTCCATATTATTTTGGTGTATTTTATCGATTCTCAACCTAATTAATACTTCCAAAACAAAAGGTATAAAAATTTGTGTTTTACATTTTTCTTATTCAGTGTGCAATTTAAAATAAAGTTTTGTGGGGTTATGGTACGAAAGGCGTCGTTTTAAATTCAGAATTGCTACTATGGAATCCAATATATCTAGGATCAGGAGAGATGATAATTTATTTATATTTATCTTTGAAGCCGTTAAAATTGTTTGTAAAATTAACAAAATACTAAAAACTCGTACAAAATAAAAAATTAGTTTTAATGTTGCCTATGAATCGCTTACATCTAGCTACATATTTCTTAGTGGCGTTTTTACTACAAGTCGTCAATCTGTATTTATATGATATAATTAAGTAGGATGTGTGGTAACTAGCAACTTTTGTGTTCATAGAAATGTGTTATATCATTGTCAACTAACTAGTTCATTGGGTAATTACTAATTAGTGTATTAAACAATTCTGCAATTCCTACTTAGTTGCCATTAGTGAGTCCTAGAATGATGTCTTTAATAATATTAATTTCAGAACTACGGACTTGTAAACATTAGCATGTTGTCAAAACTGACAGAAGATAATCGTAAATTCGTCTGACAATTGTGGCAGTCAAAATAAAAACAAATGAAGACAATTAGCCAAATAACCCTACAGTGCTGCTAGTGTAGAAAAATGCCGAGCCATGGTGTATTCTAGAGACTAGTTATACCCTGCTAACTGGATTGAACTTTCCAGTGAACATTTATTTCTGACCCAATAAATTTTTACCAATTACAAACTATCCAATCGTTTCATAGAATTCAAGTATTTTGTTCACAGTGCATAATGAGACAAATGCGACAGTTACCGGGGCAAAATAATAAAAAAAATCCTTGAGCTAAATTTGACACTTTATGATGGTAAACTTTCCACCTAATGGTGCTAACTGAAATGAAGTGTCATATTATCTGAAGAATTTATAGAAGTGTTACTTTAGCCCAGTTGTACTCGTGTTAAGAAGGTGGTAAAGCTTTATTTTGACGTAGTTCACCAGGTACCAGGTAAGTACCTACATTGTTTCACATAAAAATGTTATAAAACAAACAGAATAAATTGAGTTTGTTTGATGTGTGAAATTTGCAGCTTTATCGTTGGATACAAATTTTATTAAAAGTTGTAGTCTTGTCTCTGTCAAAGATTTATGCTCAGTCATCTGACCACACTGTTTAGAAGGTGGTTTTGAATGGCGGCTGGTGAAATTTAGGCTATCATATCTTAGTATAAGAGAGTGCGACCCAAGCGATACTTCAAGACATAAATACAAGACTAAAAAGTTTTACAGAAAAAAAATTGCGACTGAAATTTGCAAAAAAGTTGAACAAATTGTGTGCCTACCCAGGTTTTTAAACAATTTGTAGAATATTTGCAAAACTTTTTTTTTTTTAATCAGGTGGAAAATATATCGACAGATTTCATCAAAGTTGGGGAGGGGGGCCTACCAGCCCTCCCACGTAGAGCCGCCTCTGATTACAATCATAAGTTTAATAAAGATATTAAAAAAAAAACAATAATTGGATATAAAAAAATGAATGTGCGGTTGCGACTTAGTCAACGCACTATTATTGCCGTTCCCTTATTTTATTTGGCGCCGAACATTAAAAAATGGGTATTAATAATAGAAAAAAAGCGAGATTTGTAAAAATCTTTACAAATAAACGGAACTAGCTTTATTAGGATTAGTAAATATACCGGTCCCAACTTCACAAGACTGATTATATTTAAATTCAGCGACATGACGAAGTACTTGCAAAAAACAGATATATTTTATCTAAAATAATGAATTTTATAAAGATGTGTGGTATATTTGAAATGGCTTTGTCTATTATGAAACTGATAATCCCGAAAATAGCGTAATCCAAAAAGTAAGTATGGGGAACATTGTTATATTTCATTTGGAAAAAATCGATCATTTCTACTTGTCGTGAGACTAAACAAATATCTGTTGTGGCCAGCACATAACTTTCTTATACCAATATATATTCTCCTGATCTTAAAAAATCTTTCTATTTAATTCTCCACTTAAGCGTCAATTAAATATTAATATCGTACATTGAAATGTTTCATTAAAATTTTTAAATAATTAGTTATCAGCGTCATTCGATACAGTCAATAATAATTTGTGTCATATATTTTAATAATTTTTTGTTATTGACATTGACAGTTTTGTAACTAAATCACACCTTTCAAACATCAAACTGTTAAATTTATCCTAACCCCATTTTATGAGGCCAAATGTGTAAAATATTTCAGTTTACATCAGCTTTATTTAAGTACTTGGAAAATATATTTTATTCGCTTGATATAGTAGAAATGATTTATAAACTTTCATCAAGAATTTTTTTTTGTCAAATACAAAAAGGTTTGGGTTCCATGGACCCCCTTTCAGAATTTTGCTCATCACCGAATTTTTCATTGTCTTTGGCCTTTAGAGCAAGTGTACCAAATTTGAAGGCTTTATCTCAAAAACTGTGGCTGCTATTGCGATTCTACAGACATGCGGGCAGATTTTTTTTTCATAAAGTTACCTATGTTTTTTTCATTATAATTCATCGAGGTTCGTCCAGAAATGCAATGTCTTATGGTGGTACCACATTCACCAAATTTAATGTCACCTAAAATGTTGTTGACAATCTTAAGTGCCAAATTTGGGAGGTCTGCTATTAGTATTTTTAGAGTTATGGCGGCGGACACACACACGCGCGCACGCACCGACAGACATCATTCGAAAAATAGTCAGAACCCTCTAAACAAATTTTAGTTCCATATACGTTTCAGAAACATTAATTTTTACCTTGAAACGTACCGCGTATATGTGTGTACATTTATGAAATATTTATGTAACCCAACATGTCCTACCTCAGAAACGTTTCATGCAATATTCCAATTACAACATTAACAACTTTGTTACGAAACGTAACAACAGGAATGTTCGGGTACGTTTCAGCGATGCGGTTTCATTATGATTCAATTCACCTTAAAAAAAAATATATGAAGTTGTAAAATGTTTGAAATACATTGCAGTTAAATAGACTGAATTATTTACACCGATTCTTATACAAGAAAATACTTATCACAAATTATTACTCTGCAGTTTGTTTAGAAACATTTTAATTATTCTTCAGAGGAACTAATGAAAAGACAAATTATATGAAATAACAAATGTGTTTTTGAATACATATTTGTGAAAATATAACAAAATAAAAAATATTCTGTATATAAAAATAATTAAAAAAAAAAAACTGTTTAAATTATGAATGGTTTGGTCATAAAAGCTGCTCCTACGTTCCAACTAATGTTCGTCATTAATATTATTCAAGTCCTGGAATTTAATTTTCGCTTTACATAAATGGTTACAATTGGGGGTGGTGTTATAACTTCTTAAAGGTCACCTTCATCATCATCTTCATCCCAAACATTCATATGTCATCATAAATAGTTACAATTGGGGGTGGTGTTATAACTTCTTAAAGGTCACCTTCATCATCTTCATCCCAAACATTCATATGTGATGGCGATTTACGTCGTCTAAGCCCTCGTCCTAAATTTCGATCAACATCTAGATCATCTTCAGCTTCAGATATCAATTTTACATATTCACGGGCATAGATACGTCCCATAGCATAGCCCACAGCCCATTACATTACATTATCACAGACTTATAGACTTAAAACCACAATTAAAAACAGTAAAACGGAAGCAAAATTTATCTAAAAAGATGTTGCATTATGGTCATCGGCTGACCGCGTATTTGTAACGTGAAAACTGTAGAAGTTAGGTTAACTTATATGCACAATTGATAACAAAAACAACTAGTAACCAATACATTTTCAGTGGTAATAATCGACTGGGACGTCATGGTGCTAGTCGAATAAATAATATTACACAAAAAAATGTAAAATAATTGCCGCCGCCATTCACCTGTTCACCATTTCCACTCGCGTTCGCGTTCACGTTTTAGCTTGGCTTTGCATTATTTGAAATCCGTGATGGTCGTGATGGATCAAGATTTATAAACTAAGAGATTTATAAATCTTGGTGATGGATAACAAATTAACGGCAGGAATGGTTGTTGCTGCACGCTGCACCATTGATTTGCACGTAGTGAAAGCGATGCGTATTGGCTAGTTTATTTAACGTGCGTTTAGAGCATCACAGTACGGCAATCGACGCAGGCTCGACACAGTGGCGAACAAATCCACTAAATCAGGATGAAATAACCTAATTTCTTGTCGCTTTGTTGTACCAGAGTTGTCTCTGGTTGTATTAACACAAAATCACTGATTTTAAGAGAAAAAGATCCGCTAATTTGTTCACTGAATTTTTCACGTATGTAAGCTGAAAGAGAAAATGCAATTTATTCATTAGGTACATTTCGTAAATCTGAAATGTATAGGAAACATTTACAAAAACATTCCATAAAAACATTTGTGCAACTTCACATAACCATTTTTAATCAATGTTACATTTTTTATACATTTTTAAATTAATAAAACATTTCATATGTGTTTCATAACTATTTCCCGAAAATGTTACATTTTTGCTGTATTTCGGTATAAATGAAACGTTACATATATGTTTCATGTTTAGCGGGAATGGATTCAGAAGGGTTCAAAACTTATAAATCAATTAAAATCTCGAGGTCGAAAAAAATCAGGATTACTCAACTTCCTTATATTAGGTACAAGAAAGTAAAAAGTTGTCACGTGGCATCCAGAAATAACATTACTAAAACTGGAATGTTGGCCTTGAATTCTCTATCGCAAATGGATATATGGCTGTTCCATTAAGCGTCCATATGTCCCAAAATATCTTTGGATAGCTAATTGATGTATGTGTGTTATGTGGGCTGGAATTTCAGTAATTATAAAAGACATTCATAGCAAACGCAAAATTTCACAAATCTTGCACAGAAATTCGATCCTGAACCTTCACAGCCGATATTAACAAGATGGCGAACTTGGCTGGACTGGAAGCGGCTTTTAATCATAATAAATTCGATGCAAAGGAGTCCCAAGCTAAGGAAAGTCAACAGCAGTTTAAAAATCCACAAGTCGAAGCAGATTTATGCACTATACAAGTGAACTACTGTATATTAGCAAATGATATTAACTAATTGCAAGTCAGTTTCTCCTTAGCTCGATCGTTTGATATGGTTGATTACGTAAATACACGACACTAAAAAATTTAACGGATGTCCCTGGTGTTCAAGCGGCAACGAAATTCAATGTCTTAATAAAAAAAACCTGGATTATGTGCTAGTACGCCACATTAAGCAGTGTCTAATAGGGGTAGCCTTCGACTATTTATTTATAAATGGTCGAATGTAGTAGCGGTCATAGATAATATATTTTTCTATGGTAGCGATTCACAAAAATGTCTGTCATTTTGGGAAGAAAGCATGAAATTTGGTAGAGTTATTCCTTAGACCTAAATAAACGATTTGACCCGCAGCACCCCTCATTTCAACCCTTAGGATTCAAAATGACGGCCTATTTTGAAAAAATTAAGTTAATTTTTTTCAGTTTGAATAGGTATATTTCAAATCTGTTTTAACATTTTTCACATAATTCGAGGATGGTGAATATGACGGAAATACAACTAATCTCATACATATCTCGAGCAAATCGCACGCCATCTTGAAATTTAAACTTAAAATTATTTTTTTTCCATTCTTCGAATTTGGTCGTGTGAGATATCATTTTTTACTATTCTGTCTGCCCCGAATCAAAAATGATAACAAAGAAGTGATAATAATAATAATAATAATGATAGGAGGGGAGGGGGATCGGGAAGACTGACCGATGTCGGTTATCCGGAAAAAAATTCTTTATTGATATTTTATTTGATGAATAAATATTATTGTTCAAAATATTATATTCACATTATTTTCTTATATTTGCTAATCCGTATCTTCGGTCAAATGTCTCTCACTGAAACAGATGAATTGATATTGGCTTATATTAATTGGCCTTGGATGAATCTAGTGATTAGTAAATCGCTTTTTGTGATGATGATTTTTACCTTTTATATATTCTCACATTCTCTTTTGCACTTTCGGCAATTCAGAGTGCAAGGCAACATATTTCTTCTGCCGATGCAGCGCATAGTTCCGCATTGTGAAAGACAGTTACATCTGTCCAATTCCTTACATGCCTCCCAAATGTCTGGCAATTTAGTCCAGAATGGCATCCGCAAGCCCTCATGCGGCTTCCAATCCCCAACTGGCTGGTTCAGGAACATCATCCCACACTGCTTTGCCAGCTCGTGCCCATATCTGCCCAGCTTATTGATAGATAGCTCGAAGAATGTGCTCATATAAGGCAATTGGTGGTATTATGGTTTACTTTCCGCGGCAAACATGTGTTTACGTGTTTGGTCCACAGTCGTATACTGGGTATCTGAAATACATACATGGACACTATACCTTTCCAATTCCCAAACGGTTTCATCATCTCGAGGTGACTCCTGGGGAAGTGAAATAGCCATAGAACCATGCGTCGGATCATTATTTTTCCACGCGTTCCAAGCTTGTTTTTTTCCTATACAGCTAAAATGTGACACGGTATTGCAACCAGAAAATGCGTGAAAGCCTCGTAGAGCTACCGATCTCTCTTCTAAAAGACTTTTAGCAATTGCGTGGACTAGTAGATAAAGCCTATTTTTTCCTGTGGAAAGAATAATAATACATTTATTGCAAGCACCACAACATCTGTCTCCGAGCAGGGGATTACAATTGACTGCGCCCCATGTGCAACTGCATCCTTGAATGAAGAATAATCCTCCCATCAGTTTCCTCCATGAGATCACAATTTAAGCCGTCAAGGGATGTCGATCCATTTTCCGAAGATCGAAAGGAGTCGTTAACATTAGTAACAATTAAGAAATTATTGAGATGGGTGAGAAGAAACAACGAAAGAAATTGGAACAGCTCGGTCTTATTGCAGTCGTTTCGCAACTAGTCTTCGCAGCTCTTAGGTAATGTACCTGAAACAATAATTGATTACTCATATTTGACCGAACCAAATGCTAAAAGGGAGTATCGATGAAATAAAATGAAAATACCATTCGTAGGTAAGTCTTGACAGTGAACCCCTTACCTCTTGTGCGTAGTGTTTTTCAGACTTTTGTTATTGTATCTAAATCCCAAGCAATATCGACGCACTTTGCAGTAAAATTTTTCGCTAGGCTGTGTACATGTGAAACCAATTGATCACTGTAGTCAACGAATATCTTGTCACTCAGGGGTTTGAAATTATGAGGTAAAGCGGCCCCATCAAATACCAAACAATCACAAGATGCAGGAGCTGTCAGTTCAGATGCATTTATTTCCAGAAGTGTTACAAGTTATGCTTTAATTCCTGGGCGTAAATCGCTACTGACGGAAATAGCCGGTGGGGAACACTGATTTTCATGTCGAAAAAATAAGTCCAAGTGGCGTGCTATGCTGACAATGAACAGTCTAGAAAATAGTTGCACGTCTGCTTTCAGCAGCACAACTTGCGTCATTGCAGTATTTTTTGTTTTCACAGCAAATATCTTCATATTGGACAATTTCTCGAATTTGGTACTATTGTAGAATACATTTTTTTATGCCATCTTGCCTTTTGCCTTATTAATGTAGCATTTATGCCATCTCCTTCCTTGAAGGCACTAATTTTTAGACCACATGGTAAGGAATGTTCGTACGTAAGTAGCTTAGACAAATTAGCTGCAAGTGTCAGATAACCTTGATTTCTTGTAGACATGTTTGGGTTATTGGCTGAACAAACAAGTACACCACCATCATTCTGGCAGACGATACATTTACTCCAATCTGGGACTACATTGATTACGGTTTCCAGTGAGACAAGAGTTGCCTGTGTCAGTTTTTTCAGCATGGTAAAAGAATCTTATATACACGGAAATTAAAACTGAAAATAAAAAAACAAGAGAAAAATATAATATAATATAAAATAATAATAATAATTATTATTATTATTTGTTGGAAAATTTTTTTGGGTAAGGGTCCTTACCCAAAAAAATTTTCCAACAATTAATAAGTCGGTCTAAAAACTTTTCTATTACATTATTATTATTAATTTATTATCATTGTTATTATTCTTATCACTTTTTTGTTATCATTTTTGATTCCGAACAGACATAATAGTAAAAATGATGTCTTACACTACCAAATTCAAAGGAATGGAAAAAAATCTATTTTAAGCTCAAATTTCAAGATGGCGTCCGATTTGCTCAAGATATGTGGTTCGTTGTATTTTCATTATAGTTACCATCCTCGAATTATGTGAAAAATGTCAAAACAGATTTAAAATACACGTATTTAAAGTGGAAAAAAAAATTAAATTGATTTTTTCAAAATAGGCCGCCATTTTCAATCCTAAGGGTTGAAATGAAGGCCGCAATACCCCTCATTCAAATCGTTAATTTGTTTCTAAGGGATAACTGCAACAAATTTCATGCTTCCTTCCCAAAATGACAGATATTTCCAAATTTGTCGG
>JANEYF010000186.1:0-31072 GCA_029963845.1 Rhamnusium bicolor | reverse complement strand
TTTTTGTTCTTATATTACATTATAATTACATGAAGAAATGTTTAGTTTATGATATTTATAGAGTATTTAAAATATTTTGTTCTTATAATGTGTCATAATTATATGAATAAATGTTTAATTTTACACTTTTTTAAAAAGTTTTTCCATTATTCAATATTACGGTAATTGTTAACGTACATGCTGTTTAAATGTACTCTGTACTTTTCAAAAGTACTTAAAAGTCCATTTTAAACTACATGTACTTGTACTTGTACTTAAGTACATTCTATTCGTAAAGTAATTGTACTTCCGCCAAGTACAAATTTTTTAAAGTATTTGTACTTGTACTTAAGTACTTTTTTTGGGTACTTGAACAGCTCTGAGTTACATTATTATCGTGGAGTGATATACTTTCATCTTCTGATGAAGTTAAATCATCGTCACCATCAGGTATGTTCCTAGATACTGCTCATAGATTAAATATACATAAATGTTCCATCCCATGTTAAAACATACCGCTCTAAAATCTGGACCCCAAAATTATTATATCGTTATGAACAGTGCCTTTTTAGAATTGCATTAATTTAGAAACTATTAAAGTAATATGTTAATATACCATTTGTATGCATTTGCTATGTCAAAATTAACAATATCGTAAATATGTTGTTCATGTCGATATAAAAATTTCGGGGTCCAAGATTTGGGGCGTGAATATTACCTGAGAATAGATCTCGATGTATGTATATTCAGTCGATGTCGTGCTCCTTCTTTTGGTTACTCGATGACTTCCTTATAAGAGCAATTTCTCTGCTGAGTTTGAAACGTGGGCAACATTTTAGTCTCAGGAAAAAGATTAATAGACATTCTTGCTCTTTGAGCACTTTTGTATCGTGTACAACGTATAATAACTTACCTCCTCTCCCCGTAGTCAATCGATTTTTTTCTTATAGTGTACGAAGGAGTAAGTACTACATGGCCTCTCAGTAGCTGCTATTGAAGCAGGTACACCTAGAATAGCTGATGCTAAATCTTTTAATTTTGTCTTAATACACACACCTTTCCACCAATTCATATTATCTGACCTCGTAACAGTTGCCAGATGAAACTCGTGTTTCACAAATGACTTTTGGCTAAATATTTTGTGAATTCCACAGAAAATATTCTTTTAAAATCTTTATATAATTATATAAATTTTGAACAAAAATTTGTGAAACATTCTCGAGAACGTTCCCTAGAATATTCCCGAGAACTTTCCCGAAAAATACTTTGAAAGTTTCGAAAATTTTTTTTCCTTCTCGGGGGTGCTAATAATACCGTAACTTACGCAATATTCCGGGAATATTCGGCCCTTACAACACTAGAAATGACCAATACTTTTTACGTATCCAGGAAACATATATAGCAATACAGATCAGTCGGTAGGGGTTCTTAGATCGTATTTATTGCAAAAAACCTGAATTTTTCTATGCAAGTAGATTTCACGGTCGGAATTAATTTCTAAGAAAAATGGGTGCAGCGTTAGCCAAAATTGAAATACCTTATATTTCGCTTACCGCAAGTCTGGTGTTAAAAATAGTTATTAACAAATATGTAGAGAAGGAAATTCTCTATAAAAAATATTTAAATCTTTTCCCCCAACTCAACAGTTAGCTACCTAATGTTAAAATAATATTTCAGAACTTGTTGCGTGGATTATCTCAATTTTAGAAGACAAATCAAGAAAACAATTAAATTATTCGCTTCCTCAGTTATTGTATTTGACAGCTAACCGTTGAGTTGAAGGCAAAATATTTAAATACCTTTGTTATAGTAAATTTGCTTCTCTACATATTTACTAATGAACATTTTTAACATCAAACTTGCGGCAAGCGATATATAAGAGCAATTTGGCACCATTTTTTTAAAAATGATGACATACCCGCACTCATTTTTGTCAGAAAAGTATTTGATGTTGACTACGACCCTAGACTTTACGTGTATACAAAAATTCAGCAAGTCATACGTTTTAATTGACGGAAATTCCCAGCAGCTACATATATGGAAAATATTCATCTGACATAAGAACAGGAATAGACAATTTACAGAAAATATTTCGCCTGATATTAATGCACTAACTATATTGAATTCCATGCAAACAAGAGTGGCTTCTACAAAATTTTCTTTCAAACAGGCATCATGTGACACTGTAGCTTCCATTATAGAATCTTATAAATAAACAACTAAAGTAAGGATATGAATAAAATTCCAAAATTATAAAATCAATTAACTTGTCTATTCTGACCTCTTTGGCTTACCTTATTAAACAATGTACTATTCATAATATTTGTCCCAAACCATTACAAATCTCTAAACTTTATATAATTAAAAAAAAAAACAGTAAATATGAACCTTCCAATAGAGATCTGTATTACCAGCTATAGCAAAAATTGTAGAAGTTATATTATAAACTTAAATAACTGATTATTTTGGAGGAAACAACCTACTTATTTCTAACCAATATGGTTTTAGAAATTGATAAATTGCTATTATTAATGAAGATTTTAAAATAGTAAAATTCGCATGTTCACTGCTTTACGATCTGTGAAAAAGATTCGACTCTGTGTCTCATGAAATATTAATTAACAGGTTTAAATACTATGGCATTTCTAGTAGTATCAAACTTTAATTAGTTTCTCACCTTGATGAAAGGAGCCAATACATCATTTATAATGGAGTCAAATCTGCTTCTCGGTGTCGAATCTGGAGTTCCACAAGGATCGGTTTTTGGGGCGCACTTTACTTTTAACCCATCATAGATACAATATTAAATTTGTTGGCAGATGACTATAGTCTACCAGGCTGTAACTTGGACATGTCAGTCCTATTAGATAAGGTTAGTCTAAAATAACCTATTAGTCAAAACTGGTTTCTCGCAAATAAATTAAATCTAAATAACTAAAAACAGAGACAATGATTTTTGGAATACGTAACATATAATTTATAATTTCTACAATCTTGACCCTGTAAAATCCCTTAGATCGTACCCAGATCCTGAATTAACATAAGAACATATATAACTATTTAAAATGCATAAAATATATTTATAGAATAATGGAGACGCCCATCCACATTAAAACTTGGTGTTGGATTGTTTGCGTTTATATTATGTTTTGGTGATTGTAAACTATTGAAGAAACATTTCTGATTTCGAACTATTTCGCGAATTTGTACATTAATTTATGTGTTATTATAAAAAAACCTCTTTCAGAACTATTTCAATTTTCCGACGATTTTTGTGATTTAAGAGCAATAAAATCTTGTAATTGATTTTTCTTTCTTTATATCATGATGATGATAACAAAAAAAGTGGGGGTTATTAGAAGGATGGTCAAGGAAAACTGTTCACCCGGTGTGTCGATGTTAGCCAAATTTCTACTGACAGTGAAATCAAAATTCCTATATCAATATATTAAAATAGGAAATGAAGTTTCAAACAATTTGGAAGACTCTGAGTCTAGAAGCAAAACCTTAAAATAATGACGTGTAATATTGTGACACTTTGTAAATATGTGTATATATTTATAAACACACACACACTGGATTTTCATTGAAGGGATACTTGTAGTTACATTTTTTTATTGCGGATTTATTTCTAGTCTCAGTAATATCACCTGGGGATAAAGGTATAAGTCGAGTCTCCCCTAGGAGTAGCCACCGGTCTAAGGCATCGTAACTATAAGTAGAGACCCTTCTCTTTTATAGCAGGAAGAGAGTTTCAAAGGGTCCAATACCCCTTATGTATGATGCAAGTCCCTTGACCACTCAACCCTGTTGTTTTATGATTTTATATGCATACTCATTGCATAGAGAAAAAATGTAATTATCTATACAATAGTTCCTATTACACATTATATCGTCGGCCGTTCTCTTTCAATTAATTTGTTACATTGTAACAACAGTCGGAATTTATATCAAAGTGAACTGAGAAACATTATCCACTTAAGATTATCCTAGAGCTTTTCATCCAGTTATAATTAAACGGTGCATTTACAATTAAATACAGGTTGGCACTTTTCGTATGAAATGATGCAAGTTTATTTACATTTTCAATAAAATAATAATGGTCATTAAATTAAGCGATTAAGATGAATCCGTCCTAAATTCAGAGCGCAGAATTTTGTAGATTTCCAAGTTACGGGATTTGTTCTGCATCATTTATTTTTTTGACATTTTTCCAGGTAGTAGTACAGCCATCTAATTTTATAACAAGAAAATACAAATATCATATTTGACCAGTTGGATTTATCGCGAAATATAAACGTCACTTTTGACTTTTCGTTTATTTAGTAGAAATTAAATTATTTTAGTTATTATTTAACGAAATCAATTCTTTTACATTCAATATAGTTAATGAAATGAAAATTTCCTCCTCAATTTTTGCTGTTATAAAAGTTATAAATAAAGATTCCCTGTAATGTCATGCAATATTAAAAGTTACTTCGAAATGACTCAATTGGTTCAAGCACCTCCCAACTATTAAGATTGAGATAACAAAATCGTCCATAGTTAGTTATCTTGATAAAAATCACCACTACAGCACTCACAATATAAATGGTAACAAAATTACAGAGTAGGGTGTTAGGTTTTCTGAACTGCGCCGCATTTTGGAATTAAATGAAATGATACGTACATAATTGCATAACGCAAAAGCAACGACCTGATGGTTAACGAATCTGATGATGCAGATTTTGCCACCTATTATTTCGCAATGCCACACAATGTGTAGCGGAATTTTCCGTTAAAATTTTTATTAAAATCTTTACAATACGTAGGTGGTACTTTGTTCAATGTTTGTTTGAGTTCAATAGAGACGGCATAGTAATTTTCTGTACATTATAGTTGATTTCTTACGTTGATATACATGGTTACTTTTACCATCCTAAGAGAACAAGCAGTCAAACAATATTTGTTGTTTATAACTACAATAATTTTACTGCAAATATTTATGGTCCTTTCATATGTATTACGTGACAATGAATTACAAACTTTGATGAAAACAACTACAATTCTCATCAAATTATGCCGTAGAATAATTAACTCGTTTTCTTTCCGTGCATTGTCGATCTTTCCACTTCCCATTAAATCTAGTTGATTAATAAATTCCATGAAAACAATTATTGACACAATTGTATCCAAGGAAACTATCTATCTAATAAATTTAATAGGAGATGAAAAAGATTGGCGATTAATAAATAATAATGTTAAAAAACTTTTTTATCGAAATGCAATTATTTTTAGCGCGAACGACTGTAACGTAGGATGTATTGACTAAAATATTCTCCACAAATTTTCATTCATCAGGTGAAAGTCTCCCCTTATATCTAAATTAGTGTCGTTAAAATTCCCGGGCAAACCTCAAGTCTATAATTTTGAAAACATGACGCTAACGCTATGTGTTTACATATTCTTGCGGAATAAACTGCCGGTAACAAATTAAAGCTGGAGGTTATTAATTGTGCCGGTGTGCTGTTAACTTTGTATGCCTACCGTTCCTGCTATTCTTAATCTTACGTCCCTTTCACTGGCAAGACATTAAATGGTAAATGGGAAACATTTAATGCAGTACTTAAAGACAATTTGGAATTGCTAAGTAAATAACTGAATAAAGGTACTTTATATTAATTAACAAACTTCCTTCCTGACTATTGCCACGACAATGGAGACAATAATTATTTACTCAAAAGTTCATAATTCATCAAGATGAACTTCATTACTTAATCATTTCGTGGCATATTATTATTTATATTTTAATGGAAGGCTTGAATTCTACAAAAGATAATGTTCGTAATACACAGTTTACTTGGTAAATATATTTTCAATTATTAGGTAGTTAGATCTTTAATGATCACGTTACATTAAAATAACATTTGTGGCAAGTCATAGATTACAAACAGAAAAATATTCACAATATTATCATAGTATACATGGACTAGAAAATAAATAAACTCATAACAGGATA
This sequence comes from Rhamnusium bicolor, assembly GCA_029963845.1. Taxonomy (NCBI): domain Eukaryota; kingdom Metazoa; phylum Arthropoda; class Insecta; order Coleoptera; family Cerambycidae; genus Rhamnusium; species Rhamnusium bicolor. The sequence continues at coordinate 25,095 of JANEYF010000186.1, read as the reverse complement.
GAGAGTAACCTGTAAGTATATAAATAAAATGAGCTAAAATCTATATAATCAAAAATGTAAAGTTAAAATAGACAATTGATTCTAAACAAACACGAATATTGTCAATAAAAATTTAGATTTTTTCAATGAGTAGGCAGTTTTATTATACATATTTGGGTCTAACGAATTATCTTTTAATTTCAATTGATATCTGGGATTAATTAATTTATCTTTGCCTCTGGTATTGTGTGTGAACACCAGAATGGGAAGCAAATTGTACTTTGTTTTTATCAATTAACAACAGTTAAAAATATACATTCTACATTATATTGAGGAGTTGTAAATAAGGTTTACACAGTGCTCAACATTTTCTAAAATTTTTATGGGCCATTTTTGTAACGCAAACACTATATTGGAATTAATAAATACAATTTCCCCATACAGTAATGCCATAATTAAGATGACAATGGAAAAGGGCAAAGTAAACAGAAAATAGTGTCTCCTTGCATATCATTTCTTAAAAGAAATAAGGAGCTGCAGAGTGTTTTGCAAAGTTGATCATTGTGTTTGTCGTATCCATCGAGTTTAATGTATGGAGATATAATTCTATATTCATGTCATGAGTAAGAGAGGAGCTGTTCTAAACTAATCGTTTTTTGAAGTGGTTCGTCTAAAAAAATTGGTCCATTTTGACGAGTTGTACGTTTTAAACGGATGGATCTATGTTTGAAACGTTTTTTTTTTGTCAGAACGAGTGTTCCTTCAGCAACGGGTGTGCATAATTGCATTCATTTGTGATTATTGATATTGTTTTTACAGAACAATTTGTATGTAAGTTATGATTTTTCTGTAAATTTTTCTGATATACACGAGGTAAACAAATCACCCTGTATGTTTAAGAGATTGCTGTGGAATTGACAGGTGTCATTTGAATTGTTTGTAACAATGCCGCGTCTACAAGATGCAATTCTTGAAAGAATAATTGGAATGGTTTCGGCTGGTGTGTCGAGAAGAGAAGTAAATCGACGCTTTAATATCGCACACAGTATGTCCCATCGCGCTTGGATACGATACCAAAACAATAATTTCCAGCAATATACACACGAAGGTGGATGCCAAAGGATAACAAATCTAGCAGAAGATCGTTTTCTAAGAACAACCGCTCTGCAGAATAGAAGAACTAATGCTACCCAACTGAAACGAGCATTCAAAGTGGCCACGGGTAACATCATTTCAACATCAACGATTGCATGAAGGTGAACTTCACTCCAGACGAGCTAGGTATCCAAAGTGGGCTCGTAAGCATAAAATGCGACGTCTGGAATTTGCTCTGAATCAGCAGAACTGGAATGCAAATGACTGGGCCCAATGTATTTTCACAGACAAATCAAGGATTTCTGAAAGTTCTGATACCAACCGCTTGCGTGTGTGGCGTAAAGTGAATGAACGTTACCAAGAAGATTGTACGGTAGGCGTTCAATTACAGTTTGGAGTGGGATATCAATAGACCGTCGCGCTAAACTTGTATTTTTTGTCCATGAGACAGTAACAGCTTTACGATACTCCGAAAGAATTCTGGAACTAATAGTTCTTCCTCTGTCTCGTCAAATGGGTGAACAGTTTGTCTATATGGACGATAACGCGAGACCACATCGAACCAACATGGTGAATCAATTTTTCAACAATAAAATATCACGAGAATGGAATGGCCGACACTTTTGTCGGACCTCAACCCCAACGAAAACGTGAGATGCACTCCAAAGAAGAATGTTGGATCGCGAAATGGAACCACATCGGATTAAAGAGATGGGAAAAACATTTCAAGAAGAATGGTAGGCCATTCCGGATGATCTAATCAATAACTTCATCAGGAGTATGCCTCAAAGATGTCAGGAGGTGATAAGGAGTAGAGGTGGCCCCACCTATTATTAGTAATGTTTAAAATTTAAAATTCATGCTTTATTGTTATTGCGTGAGAAATTTATAATAAACTTCCTTTGTGAATTATCGCATTTTTGCATATATTTGTAGTAAAAAATCATATATTTTGACACAAATGAGTTATGACCAAAATTCAAAATATTGCGCATTGCTAAGACATGAGGCTATATGATGCCCTTAAAATAAAACATACAAGGTGACTCATTTACCTCGGTGCACACCAAAAAAATTGACAGAAAAATCGTACCTTTACAAATCAAACTGTAAATCAATATCAATAATCACAAATCGCAATTATGCACACTCGCTGCTGAAGGAACACTCTTTCTGAGAAAAATTTTTCAAAGATACATCCATCCGTTTAAAAGTTACAACTCCACAAACTGAACCAATTTTTTTATGTGAACCACTTCAAAAAACGATCAGATTATAAATATTGTTGTTTTCTTCATCCCTACCACTGACATTCCCCGACGGATCCAATTATTTCCTGAAAAATCCGTTCACATTCTATTCTATACCTACCTGTGGTCTGTGATTCTCATTTCATATTTTGCAATGGAGGCATCATTCCAGGAGCATTTAGTGTTATATTTATTTGTGGTTACTGCATGAATTACGTTTTGTTACTTTTGTTTTTGTTTCAAAAATGTATTATTGTGTTATGTGTGTGGTTCAGAAGAGATTAGTGAATTATTATTTCAATTTCATCGGTAAATGAAAATTATTAAGTATGTAGAATTTGACGTAAAATATATATTTATTAGATTTAGAAATTATGCAAAATACATTTATTTTTTGTTTCTCTTTATTATTATAAGAATTTTGATAATGTGCTTTTTAAAAATATAGGTAACTTCAGTAATAATTAGTAGATAGGCAAATAAAATCATGTGATAGGTTAGGTTGTGTTTATATGTGCGATGTACATACATATGAATAAATTGACACATAGGTATAAGGTATTTGTATTCCTTAATTTTTTCTTAATTATTAATTTTATAAGAGACATATTTTTTGAAAACATTGTGCATTTTATAGCTGGCGAAAACTCTAAAAAACACCTACTTAATCAGCTCGATAAGCGAGGTATAGTTTTCCAATACCTACACAGTTTTACTGTTATTCCAACTTCTTCTATTTCTTGTGTTTAATATCGGCAAAGACAAAATTAGATAATGTTTGTATTTTTCATTACCTTATTGTATAAACTGTTTTCAATCCGATGCATGGTCCAACTGAATGTTCCAGTCTATTATACCGCCTCTGAAAGGCTAGACAACAGAGTGAACATAGGTTTCCTTGGTAGCTATTCATGTGTGTATTCTAAACTTCGTACGAGTTTTACCAGTTGCTAAACAAAAATGAATTCTTCTCTGACGATATATTTCTCTTTTGGCTTTCAAAGAATATGAATCTTGGATCTTAGAAAAAAATATATATTTTTTAACAACATATTAAGTAATAAATCATATTAATGTCACTACAGTACATTGAAATTATAGAAAAATACTTAATAATGATCAAAGCCGGATTAATATCCATTTTGCTCTAAAACAATAACTATTCTTAAAACCTCCCTATGAAAATAACAAAAATAATTCCTAATAATGTTCTTTTTCATCGGTGCTTTTATATCCGGCATTAATCCACATCCATTACACGTTGAAGTATGCAGTCCGTAAAATAATTCAATTGGTCGTCGGAGTGGCAAGTCCAAAAGTTTATTTAGTCTGAAACTGGTTTTTACCAAAGCGCCTTGGAAACTGTGGGGTAAAGCAATTCTCTATGTGAATTACCTGGAAATTAACCGTGAACGGCTTTCGGTTGAGAATAGTAGTGAAGAGTGGAGAGTGAACGGCAGCAACAGGAAACCTGCAGCACAAGCACTCATTACCGTTCCCGTCGCCATCAGCACCGGTAGAAGGAATTGTAAATTCTCCTAGCCGTTACTGTTTATTTAAAACTTGTGACAACTAGATAAATCACATCCAAATTGGTTTATTACTAGAAGGAGAAAAATTTCAATAAATACAATAGTGTTTATAATAATTGCAACTTTTTTGACAATTTATTTATAGTTTTTGCCACTTTGTCGTGGGGTACACGCATTTATTGGTCACAATATAATCTCAAAATCTGTAACTCTTTCAACTAATGATGTCTTGTTTATGAAACCTTGCGAAATCAAATACATATCAAATATTTAAATAATTCTCCAGAAGTATGCAAAGCATTTTACTAAATATTCTATCTAATGTTTTGAGTGCTCACGCGAAGATGAGAAATCATCATAGGATATTTTATTAATTTTATTAATAGCATGTTTGATTGAAGTATTTAGGGTAAAACCGAACCAATGCATTTCCTTAAGTTTCGCAATCAGGATAGTTTTGACCATTGTACGTTTCTTTTTGTCTCTTATTTTCTCAACAATAAATATCTTATAATAGTTTTTATTTTTCGCATGTTTCCATTCTTCTTAATATTTCTGTGGGCTGCTCAATTTTAATGATCACGCTTCTCAATACCGCAAATTATTTCTTTGGAAAGTTTCATTAGTCCATGCTCCTAGATATATTCTAGAAAATATCGTTATCTGGATACTTCTATTAAAAAAAGACAAATTTGCTTGAGACTTGTAACGAGCCTACCTTAAGCGAGTCCTGCGTTGTTAGTGTTCACCTTGGAATTTGGTGCGCGCGACGAGGATACGTGATGGTGCGGCAATGGGAAAAATAAACACGAGGGACGAAGAAGTGGCAGGAAACCGGAAATAAGTTTAGTGATACTGTTTCTAAAAATTTAGATGAAATTCCCATCGTGGAAATACTTGTTTGTGCCTAATGATAATAATCCCATGTAAGTGGTGGCGAACTTTTGATCAAGTTAAGTTGTGCTCTGTATTAATAACCTGGTGAATAGTAAATAGTTGATTGCAGATTGGTGATCTCTGGTTTGTATTCGCTGGTTTTTGCTAGCATTGAAAATTACGTTATTACTGACTTTTTGGGCCCCCACGTGGGGCGCCAAAAAAATGCACTGAGCTCAAAAATACTCGTTTTGGCAGCGTTCAAGGAAAAAGTGATCCACTGACTCCTCTAAACACTCGACTATATATATATATATATATATATATATATATATATATATATATATATATATATATATATATATATATATATATATATATATATTTTTTTATATTAAAATACATGGGCACCATTAATCAATCATTAAAAAGAACATGCAAAAACCTTACTTAGTCTGACCTATGCAGTTTTTAGCGCTCCACCATAACATAAACAATCTCACGAGTCACGAAGTATTTTGAGGAGACACTTCAGCCACCAAGCAACCAGGAATACCAATTTATAACGTCATCTTGAATGCTAGCACAAACCAGCTAATACAATTCAATGTGGTAAATCATCAATCTATAATCAACTCTTTACCATTCACCAGGTCATTAACACTGACCACAACTCAAATTGATCAAAAATACACCACTGCGACTATTATGCCATTAAGTACATAAACAATTCTTTCATCTAACTTTTTAGGAGCAGTACCGCTCAGCTTACTTCCTGCTTCCTGTCTATTTTCGTCTTTCGTGTTCATTTTCTCTGCGCATCGTACCAGCATATGTCTTCGTCGCGCGAACAAACTTCCAAGTTGAACACTAACACAGGAGGACTCACTTAACGTAAGCTCATTTCAAACTTCGTTATCACCATTTATCTGGCCTCCTTAAGACTAATTTTAAGGCCAAATTACAATGAACATTAAGTTCGACTAGGTGTTGCAGATCCGCCAAGTTGTTTATTGAATGACCGTATATCGGCAGCATACCGTATAATCAGTTGTTTTTTGCAGTAGCCTTTCAATACGCATGTTGGAGAGAAGGGGAGATAATTTCAAAATCCTATTTGGGTCATTTAATTGAAAATATCAATTAATATTTTTACTAGGTGAATTTGCTGGTGTACGATCTATGGGTCTGTCGAAAATTGAACAGGGGTTGGATTGCTGACTATGGCTTTTACCGGGCAATACGAAATTACTAAATATCGAGACATTTAACTCCCTCCCTTTCAACACCATTTCATTTAAACTACCTCAACGCCACTACTCATTGCATTTAAATGAGAATGTTTTTCTTATACTAAAACAAAAGTACACAGAAATTTTAATCCATTGAAAACTTACATAAGAACAAACAAAATTGAAGGGGAATATGTAATCAGAAAAAAATATACATATTCAAGACTGTTACAAGGTCAGTTAAATAATTTTGAATATATTAAGCTTTCAGTTAATTCAGTCCTGATAAAATAAAATGTTATTTTGATTGGGTGTTAGTAGGCTACCTTCACAATTTTTTAAGCAATTTATACGAATTTGATTAAATAAACAATAAAAGGTAAAAGCCTCCATTTTCAAACCAATTTTTACGTAATAATCTATTACTATATTTTCCGGAAACTGTGAAAACTAAGTGTCGAATATTAAAATACACTTACCGCCAAAAAAACCGGCCACTCTGAAATAGTTCGCAAAAGCACAATCATTAATTCAAATAGATATTGGTATTAAGTTGAAGAGAAGAACCATTCATTGTTGATTCAAATGCACAAAAAAAAGATAAATAGAATTGAACATAATTTTAAAAAGCAAATACGATTTCTCTTAATTGCAAAAAATAAAGGTGGCTATTTTTAATTGACCTTCTGGTAATTAGTAGCATGTACATATGTCCTTGTCGGGCCTGACTTACATCATTCAACTGTCGCGGTCGGATAAATCAAATTTGTTTTAGGTAAATTTGAAGGATTACTTCAAATTCTTCTTGAATAGCCAATCATAGCACTTGAAGAGTCTCTGGCATGGCTGGACAACGACAAATACGACTCTGGAATTGATCTCAAAGATGTTCAATAGGATTAAGATCCAGGCTGAATGCCGGCCAATCAAATCTACCTCATCCAGGTAGTCAGTTACAACTTGTGCGATGTGTGATATGGCTTTTCATGCTTTAAAATCAAGCCATCTCCAATAATGTTACTTATAAATATTAATAAAATGAGAAAATGGCACGACAGCTTCTTAAAGTATATCTTCCATATATCTATAGGCGTTCAAAGCACTATTGGAAATACCTACCCACGCCATAACAGAACTTCTCTTAATAAATACAATTTCATATATGGTGCAGTCTATATATCGTTCGTTTCGTCTTCTCCACACCTTTCCTCAACTATCAGGTGATTGCAGACAAAAGCATCATTTATCAGAGAAGAGAACTTCACTCCATTGCCGAAGAGTTTAAGCAAGCGATTTGAAGTTGAACCGCTGTTGATCTATGATCCCTGAGACGTTGAGCACAACGAAACGGTCATTAACCTCAGCTGTCGCTATTTTTCTTCCGGTTTTTGCTCGCCTCATGAATCTGCCAGTCTCCAGATACTGATTCCAGGCGTGATGAATAGAAGTACGGGGTATTACCAACGTACGAGACGTTGCCTACAACCATTCTCACTCAAAGCAACAATTTGAGAAACATCCGCAACAGTTAATGGCATTGTTATCACATGAAATCTTTTGTAAACTGTCAAACTCAATTTCAATAACACTGTACATAAGACTACTCGCATTTTATCATAAATAAATAATAAGAAACGATGTAGTCTGCTAACTACTGTGATTTACGGGAATATATTATTGTTATTAACAAGTGAGGTACATTCACCGCTGCGGTGAAGATGCCATATAGATTTTCAAAAGACGGACAAAGTACATCGGATCGGTTCCAGAATGATTCCAATCGATTCCTTGGGTCCGATTACCTAGAAAACGATTCCGCTATTAAAAGTGCTTATAACGCCTTCGGGAATGATAGGAGAGGTTCGTGAATAGTCGGAATCGGTTCCTTGTGATCCATTTTATTGAGTCTTACGCTAATATGCCTATATTTGTACCAATTCGGTCAATATTTGGGGCATTTATTGCATTTCCAAAAAAAAAAAAACAAAATTCTTAATTTTTTTTGCCCCACTACCCGTTTTCGGAACCGGCTTAAATCAACAGGCATATGTATACCGTAAAGGTATAAATAGCGATCCACATACGTCTTATTATCACAGAATACAGTCTTCGTTGCAAAATAATCTATTATGCTTTAGTAGAAAGAATCTCATCTATCTTATGCCATCTTAGGCTGGGGTGGTGTCCTAAATGCTCATATTTCCAATCTAGAAATTATACAAAAAGATTTTTGAAAATAATTCTAGACAGGGAACCTACTTACCCTACTGAGGAATTATTTAAAGAATCTAAAGTTCTTCGACTGCTATTTTTTTCAAAAAATGTAATATAGTGCAAATCTTAAACAAAAATAATTTACAGGTCATGAATCATACCTGTTATACTAGTCAACAAAAAAATATCATAATATTTCGACCCACAAAACGTGAAAAGTGAATAAAAAAATTACATATTTAATATTCCTAGAATTGAAATTCATAAGATGAAAGATATTACAAATAAATTAAATATTTTAGAAACTATTTATTTCGTATTAATTTAGATCTGATCACATTATTTAATACATTAACTTACCTTCTTTTCGCTATTGGCCTTCTTAATATGTATTTGCATGTGTGTATATAAACACTCTCTTTACCAAATGGACTGGTTCCTTCGGAGACTGTGTTGTCAGCATTGGAGCTCTGCTGATTTTGAAAATGACAGTAGACTCAGTGGGGCCAGTCAAGCAGTTCTAGCTGTGGCCTATCCAAATACGTCGTTAGTTTGATACATGTTTTTTATTTGGAAAAAATGTTTTTATTGTTCTTGCACTCACACACAAATGTCTTTATAGGTATTTCGTTAAGTTTATTGTTTATTTACCACTGTTTACTGTTTTAATTGCTAATGTACTATTTAACTGTATTGTAAAAGTAAATAAATATACTCTATTAAAAAAAAGAAACAGAAATTGACAGCCTATATAATGATAACAGTAAACATTTATATGTGTAATTCTTATATATGGAGCAGTTAAATTCATAATTCTTTACTTACAGCTCTTAGATTGTCGATTACACGATACAAGACAAAGTACACCAGAATAGCATGGAACGTTAGTAAATAACCCGCAACCTGAAGGCAATATAACTGTCAAAATCAATCGCGAAACAACACACAACCACTTGTTTCAGCTAAGCTACGTTAAGTAAAGGAAAAAGGGAATTCTTTAAACGCCTTGTAGCAATGTCAAACGATCTGAAACATGTAAGAAACGGAAATGCAGAAGGTAAGATTTAAGGAAGTGTTTATTTTAGTTTATAAAACAGGAACCGGAATGACAATATTTGAAGTATCAAAAAGCAGTTATTGTACTTAAAGCACACAAATAAACTTTCAAATAAGAAAATAATGAAAGGCTATTTGCTCCGATAGATTAAGTGATATTATGGGTGCATACACATACAAGGTTTTATTATGTTTCAGGTATTAAGTATTTACCATAAAATCATAATAATTGTTAAAACTAAGTGTCGTAAATAATAATGACTAATTTCCTTTTCGGATTCCATAACTTGATTAATGTTCTGGAGGTGAATAATAATAGTTAATTATAAAACAAAGAGGTGTGATTCCCCAAAAAGAAACATTTCTCGGAACGTTTTTGGGTTACGCCCCTAGGGGGGCGGAGCTAAGGAATTTGATCTAGGATGGAATAGATCAGGAACAAGAACTAAAGGAGGGGGGGATGTTCTTGTGCCACATTTGATGCCGTCAACAATAATCTCGTTTTGTTTGTTATAAATAAGGATCTTAACGCCAATCATTATGATACTAGTCTTGAAGATTATCAAACCAGGCGATAGTTGAGCCTGATAAACGAAGTTTACCATAATGATTAGTTACGATCCGAATTACACATAAAATTTTATCTGTTAGCGTAAATTAAAGAAGAAATTAACAATAAATTATTTGGTTTTGAATTAAAATTAAAGCTAAAACTCGAAATGTGCTCTTTTAACCGTTTCCTTAGTAACGATTTACTGATTTACAGAAAAAATTTCGAAAGTATATTTTCTCTCATTTTGTCAGTTTTTATTTGTTTTTGCAAGGTAATTTCACCGAAAAATGAGCAATGCGGGTGTAAAGTTTGACTTCTGATATAGAAGAAACAGCCGAAAATGTGATGTCTTCACTTATACTGGAAAAATCACAATCAGTGTATAAGATTACGTTCAACCTTTATGAATAATAGTGCATTCATAAGAATTTAAAGAATATTACGAACGAGAAAGTAGTGATAGGTAAATTTCCAGTAAAAAAAGCTATTGGGGAAATTCCCGGAATGTTTCGGAGAAATTTCTCCGAAAATTCTCGATGAAACACTTGAAATAAGATTTTTCATCACTTCGACTTATGTTTATAAATAAAACATATCACGTTTTAAAACACACAATCTCAAGTATAAGAAATATTCTGTAAATTTACCCGGGGAAAAGTCCCGGCTACACATCACTACGAGAAAGTGTTTTTGGCATAATTTCAAGGGTTAGCCAAAAACAGGAAATCTTCTCCTTGGTCTTATTAATTCATATTACGAGTCGTCTTGTTATTTAAAAATAATACTGGCATTAGCAGATGCATGCAGGGAACACAGTATAAGAGTCACTGTTGCCCGGAAAATCGCATGCCAAATATGAGTTGGCCTATACGACCGCTTTGAAAATGGTGCGAGGAAAGGCACGTAAATTATATTAATGAAAATGTCTTTGCGTACTTCCAAGAAAAATCTATGCTGCAAACTTTACTTTCTTTAAGAAAAAAATGTCGATATTAGCAAGTATACAAACTTTATAACTATCCTTCAGAGAACTTAAAAAAAAAGGCTAATTCTTTGGACAAATGGTTAAAAATTATATTTTGTTACTGTATATTTTTCCATCTTTTTATACCTAATAACTATTCAAACTGTAACTTATATAACAACACGAAGAACCTACTTTAAATAGTCCTGAGGATGATTTAATTAAAATCGAAACGTCGACTATATATAAACTGGTTTCTCTATAAAACTTGGTCTATTCCAATTAGACGTAAACAACAAGGCTATTACCTCTATACATAATCAAGATATTTTAACATCAAAATGGCACAGGTGCTGAAAGTCTAATATTGTGGCTGAGGGGTATATTGAACAGTCAGAGAAACAAATACAAAAAATAGCAAAAACAATTTTAGGAGGAAATGAACACATTGAAAATGACAGTTAATGTATCCAACAATCAATTAACACAAAATCTTAACAATCGACTTTCGGTATAAATTTAATAAATTATGAGGATTACACAATAAAAATCTATAAGTAAAGATTTGATTTACTTACAATATATAGTTTCCTCGCTAGCGAAGAGATGAGCTTGATTTTCTAACTTAAATTAACAGGAAAAGTATACTTCTCACGAAAATAGATAAATTAATTTAAAATGGGTAATTTCCGCCAAAAATTTCAATTTCTCCCTTGAATCGCATCTCCAAATATTAAACTTGAATCTCAAAAATTGTAGAAAAATTTGGAGGGTTTCCTAGTCCATGTATGACCCGGTATAATCGGCCTATAAAATATTAATAATTGATAGTGATAAAATACAAAGAACATATTGAGAAAAAGAATTCGTTTGCAACACCGGCTATATGATTTGTACACCTGGCTCGTTCATCTTTCGCTCAGTGTCTAGAATCTTTCCAATCCAATTCCGGTCGGAATATTGCGACGATTCATCCGATTGCTTTTCCTCACCGCAACATAAAGCAACCCATGCGCCATATTATGAATGTTGAATGCAACATCTGTATTCTTGGCAAGTGATGTTCGAAGGAGAGAACTCGTCGCACTTAGGTGCTGAAATCTTCTTCACACAATAAATATCGGTCGGCGATATAATAAAAACACTTCATCGGAATAGGGGAATTAAGAATTTATAAAACAAGATCAGATACCATGCAGATTGTGTCACGTGCTGTTTGTATTATGCAGGTGCAGTCTCACCGATAATGGAATTCCTTTATTTTCGAAATTCATCCATGTATATTTATTAATGTATCTTATTTTGTAGTGTATACCTATCGAATTTATTTTTTCTTTGATATTCGTAAAAAATAGCACCATGAATTATTGATGCTTCCATATTTTGTATTCAACATTTAATACAGATTTTTAAAAAAGGCATGTTCGCGGATAACCAAATAAATAATAATAATAATAATAATAATAATAATAATATGCTGGCGCGTCTCCCGTGAGGCGTCGGAGGCCACGGGAGAACTGTCCAGCGTCGGGCAACCGAAAATAATAATAATAATAATAATAATGCGCCGACGCGACTCCCGTGAGGCGTCGGAGGCCACGGAAGGACTGACCGACATCGGGAAACCGAAAAAAAAAAAATTATAATAATACGGATATTAAAACACTAAATATAAGTAAAACTTTTATAAACAAAATTATATTCCTATAATTTTTTTTCGGTGAATAGAAAAATAAATTTATATACAGTGTGTTTACAAACCCGATACAAGGAAATCCCCAACTAGTTCATTACATTAAAATAACGATAAAAGTTCCTAAGAACACAGGTTTAAAAGTCATTCGTTTCCGAGATACAGGTTGTTAAAAATAGCATGAATAGTGTCAGAGGGCCTATCCTAAATAGCCCGCTTTATTGGTAGTGTGTCACGGTTCACCGAACCGTATAGGTATAAATAGGGTAGTTTGTTAGCATAACTTTAGTTTTAATCATCTCCAGATGCCAGCTTGGTTGGCGAAACATGCGTCGAGTGCAGTATATAGTGTTTTGGTGTTTCGTGGAAAACTACGTCAGTGTTATCTTCACATCAAAGGTTCCAACCCACTCCAGAAACATATTCGAATATTCGAATAATCGAATATGCTCGAATATCCGAACATTTGAATTATAATTAATTCGAATTTGAGCACGCAATATTCGAATACTCGAATTATCCGTATTTGATTCCTAGCCTTAATTTATATTATCGTCCTGATGGATTTAGCAAATTGCTATTCCACCACAACTAGAACGGATACACACAACAACCATTCTCTCCGATATTTGCCAGATGCCGCAGCTGAGACTCGAATTCAGGACAGATAGACAGTGATTTACCGGGTTTTGTCACACAGCAAAGTCAACTGTACTACCGTCTCGGTATTTTAAAAACACCATAAATGCCCTATCCAAGATTCGAACCCGGGTTCCCTTGATCTCAAGCCTAACCATATAAGCAATGAGTTATTAAGCCGACATTTTCCATACCAAGTTTGTAAATACCCTGTGTAATGAACAACGTAACTTATTCAGTTTTAAAGCCAATATATTCTCACATTATTTAGGATGAAAGAAAATATTATTGTATACCTTAAATCTACTAGCTTCCCGTGCATAATAAGTTTATTGTTTCCCACAATCAGTCTTATTCTAACTTTAAGTTCTCGAACACTTGCGGATTTAATCTGTTCTTCAAGGGTACATAATTTTATCTTTCTAACAATAACTTGTGTATTCCAAACACAAAGACACATCACAAATCTTAGTCATTATTCCAGGTTAGACAACACTTTGCAGTGTACAGTATCGCGAAATCTCGTATATACCTATGTAAGTTGGCAGGCTTGTCTCAGAGGATGTATTGTTCTACGCGCTAGACTTTACCAAAGACTTTGTAGTGGATTGCATCTTATAAATGTTATAAATCTCCAAGTCGGCCTGTCTTGCCCGACTTCTGGTGGGTTAACTTCCGTTTTGACAAACTCAGCACATCCTCTGGTTTGAACTAGTTGATCCAATTTACCACAAATTTCCCCCTGCTTCTATATTCAGACGTCTTACTCATTTTTAGTTGGTAGAAGATAATGAATACAATATACACATAAAAAGGTGTCTCTCTGGTACAATTCTACAAGACTGGCATAACTTCAGAAGGGAAAGAAAATGAATTTTGAATTTAGCATAAAGTTATTTATTTCATGGACAACATATTAAGTTTTAACATTATTTAAAATTGGCAAACTGCTAATTTTATTCTTCTTATTGTACTATTTTTGCAGCATGGTTATATTTCTTAGCAATAACAAAAATTAATAATTCACATTTTTACCAAAAAATGATTGAATAATGAAAACTAAATAAATTCTCCGAAATAAAATATGCTACAGATATATTTGTCAGTTAAATCTTTGAAAATGATAGAATAAACTAAAAAATATTACACAGTAAGAATTTTATTTCTCCATTTTTGGTTGTAATTTTGATATAAATTTTTAAATCATCAGCAAATTGATGCTTATCAGTGTCAACGGCTCTCTTAAGATAATCAATAAATTATAAAAATAAGAGAGGTCCAAGATTAGACCCCTGATGAATCCAGTTAAAGCTGCCTACACGTCCCACCTACACTCATTATAATATGTGACATACTGTACTCGTACTCTATGTGTGTTGTCTACAGATGTCTAAGATATCTGAGAACACAAAATCAGTGTTGTTATTATTACTGTGATTAATTGTATCGAAGTATATTAAAAATAAAAATATGTTGACGATTAAATGATCTAATAGTCTAGACTCATTCCCGTCTCTTGATCCATTAGCTTGTAAAAAAGTAATTACGCTAGATAGTCATTTAAATTTATACAAAAACTACGAGTCATTAGGTCTGTCGAAAAGCAGGATTGAAACACAAATTTCTGGTTACAATTAAAACAGTAAATTATTAACTCGAGTATTCATGCACAGATCCAGGAAGAAAATAAAAGTAACCGCTTATATTACGAAGTAGACAAAAAAAACTAAAGAATTACTGATCTTAGTCACCTCCTGGAATTCCATATGAAATATTTTTGATACTGAAAACTTGTTTTAGCGCGCTTTTTTCCAAAATGGCGACGTTGTATTATCGCGATCGCCTAGGAATTTCAAATAAATTAAAACTTGCTGCAATTCAAGATAAATAGAAATCATCAGTAAAGCTGGCCGAGGTGGCTGGAGTACAGCCACGGTCTTGCGTCACACGTGCCGATTTAGAAGTGATTTACGCTGCAGTCTTATTTGAAAGGTTAATGCATGAGGTTGTACCTATAAATTATTCATAATATCAAACGCGCCAAAGGGTAAAAAACGACCGTACGCGGACACAGTGAATACATTTATCGGTGAATTTCCGGATTTATTCTATGACGGATGCAAAATAATTTGTAAAGTTTGCAATCAAGACGTAATGTGCTGGCACAAAACAGATTGTCGTCGTCATATCAATACCGTGCAACATCAAAATAAAAAAAATGGCATGCCTTTGACAACTCAGTTTATGTTTGATTTATTGTTAATGTTAATAGCCTGTAATATTCCGCTACACATACTGGATAAACAACCATTTCGGGAGTTTTGGAATAAATACAATCCCCAGGTAAACTTACCAAGTCGTACATCGTTACGTAGATATATTCCAGCTATTCGTGAAGACATTGTAAATAGGATTAAATGTGGATTAAAAAATACACGGCTCTGGTTATGTATTGACGAGACGACAGATTGTAAAAAAAATTCTATTTTAAATATTATAGTACGTGTACGAGACCCTCTTAAACTAACATTTCCACTTTTACTAGCTAGTAAAAGACTAACTGCGTGTACTGGCGAAATAAGTACGCGTGTGGTGTTGGAGACATTCGAAAAATTTGAACTTTCAACAAGTCAAGTATTGATGTTTGTGACTGATGGAGCCGCGACAATGCGCGTGGTAGGCCGTTCTCTTCAAAGAGACAATTGTAGGTTTTTACATGTTACGTGTAAAGTGCATGCGTTACATCTTGTGGCAGAAACGATTCGAAAATGTTTTCCAGAGGTAGATGTATTAATAGCAAATACAAAAAAAAGTATTTCTCAAATCTCCTAAACGGCTTAGAGCATTTCACAGACAGTGTCCTGGTATCCCTGAACCACCAGAGCCGATTCTTACACGTTGGGGAACGTGGTTGAAAGCGGCTTTTTATTATGCTGAATATTTTCAACAAATAAAAGCTGTGATACTACAGTTCAACCCTAACGAGACTGCAGCTATTAGGGAAAGACGTTTCCCTTGAAACAGATTTAAAAACTATTAATAACAATTATAGAGGACTAAACGATGCAATAGAAAAATTGCAAAATAGTTCGTTGTCGTTAGTGGAATCGCTGCAAATAGTGGACGACGTAAATACACAGCTACAGGCTATAAATGACGCAAAAAATAATCGCGTTAGTGAAAAATTCGAGAGTGTATTACAGAAAGATCCCAATTTTGGCAAATTAAGACAAATTTGTGATGGTGCATCTACAACTTCGTTAAGTGAGTTCACAGATTGTTTTACTTATGCCTGTATTACATCCGTAGATGTCGAACGGTCATTTTCAAAATACAAACATATTTTTTCACCAAAGCGAACATCGCTGACGGAGACAGCTGTAGAAACATACCTGATGCTATTATACTATAGATCTTCCCCACTTTGTGATGACGACAACCAAAACTACTTCATAAATCTGCTTAAAAGAGTGAGTTTTATACAAATTTTTATAAAATGTAACATTATTGTTAAAATTTATGTCCATTTATTGTACTTTTTCAAGTATTATGATATGATGTAAACATATGAATCATATGACGGCTCTGTCGGCCAGGTGACCTCGGCCAGCTTTAATCATCAGGATAAACTAATGTCCAGAACTTTTAAAATTAACAAATGCATAATTTAAAATCTGACATTAACAAAAAAATTTATATTAATGTACCTGCAATTTAAACCAAATAATTAATTTTCCGATTTTTAATACAAGCTTACAAACTGTTCTAACCTAAATTAGACCAGTTTATTTTCATCATGTTTATATTATATGCATTCAATGAACTATATCATTTTCGTCTCTTGACATGCGTTAAAAATACAAACCTGCACTTGTTATTACAGGATTAAATTGCATACGACCTACTAAAATGAATTCAAAAGAATTAAAAATAGTTAAAACATTAACAGATTTAACGTAACGTTAAGATTTTTATGGTGGAAAAAAAAGTTTATCATTGCCTCGAATACAAATATTTTCTCATTTAAATCAAGATAAATTTACGTATAACTAGCGACGTTTCAATTAAAAATATTGCAGCTATCAGGGGCACTCTCGGTATATTTCTGAAAGGGTTGAATAAATCTAAAGGTAAAGTGACATTATCTGGAATTTCGGTCTTCGATTTTCCCTTATGAGACAACTTCTGTCGTTTCAGCGAAAAAGGGCAACGTCGCTGTCCGTTGGTTGCCGCCGACTCTATGTAATAAATGGGGAGATATATGGACAGGTGCAATCAGGGAAGTCCTCAGGGAGACACGTCACTAAAAAGAGGGAATACAGACGAATGGAAAAGGGACCACAATTTTAAATCAATACTTCTTACATTTAAATCTTGTTTCGCACTGTCACTTTGGAATCGTCTAGGTATTTATCAAATTATTTTAATTATGAAATGTTCTTCCTTAGATTTGAAGTCACGGAAATTATTTTCTGGGACGAAGTCTTATGTTTCTTTGTTAGTAATATTTTTATTTGGAGTAATTAATTCAGAAAAAGTGCATAATAAGATTTATAGAAAACAACTACTCAGCGGACAAAAGCTCCGACCTGCACTGAATTAAACCTGCAAGTCTTGTTTGATAGCTAAGATTATTTGTCAATTCCTCCCTAGACATGGGCCGGTTTCGAACTTGTTATGTTCTCGTCAGCATGCCATAAGTAATGGAAAAGACAAACAATAATAGAAAACCAGGCAAGCTTAAAGCAAACTAAGCAAGATAAGCGTAATGAATGATAAGTGTATCCCTCTGGTGGTCAGTGCTAATACCTGTCAGACATCACTGATGTCTTAGTGACTGATAGCGGACAAAAGCCCCGAACTGGATTTTGTCCGCTGAGTAGTCGTGTCTTGTAAATCTTATTCAGTATATAGTTTAGCCCACTGATGTTAGAGGTCGCAGCTTTTGACATCTGCTTTGCAGGTCGCTATCAGTCACAAAGACATCAGTGTTGTCAGACAGATAGTAGCACTGACCACCAGAGGGATACACTTATCATTCACTAAGTCTGTCTTGTTTAGGTTGCTTTAGGCTAGCCTGGTTTGCTAATATTATTTGTCTTTTCCATTACTTATGGCATACTGATGACAACATAACAAGTTCGAAACCGGTCTGTGTCTAGTGAGGAATTAACAAATAATCTTAGCTACCAAACAAGATTTGCATGTTTAATTCAATGCTGGTCGGGGCTTTTGTGAGCTGAGTAGTTGTTTCATATAAATCTTATTCAATATACAGGGTGTCTCACCAGGAACTGCAGCGATCGATATAGGGATAAGTACGCACCAAAAAAAATTAAAATTTAGGGAGCTACTAACCGCAGTGTGGCCAATCTTCCGGTTATACCGAATTTGATACCAACTTGCTTATTTTAAATGGAACACCCTATATATTTTAGGGTTTTCGAAAAGAGCAAAAAATTTTAAATCAAAAACATGACACTCTATGCCTAAGCTCAGCCGTTTCAGAGATATTTGACATTTTAAAAAAATTTTGACAGGTGTAATGGTTTACAATAACATTTATATCTTTCTTCGCGTAAAAGATACTCATTTGTTTCTTGATATGCAGAAAGACCATAAGGTGAGCTACGCTCTACAGTTTAAAGAAATTCAATAGTAGTATACCAAGTGTTCCATTTTTGACGTTACATTTTGTATATTTCAAACCGTAAAAAACTTGCTTAAGTCAAATGGAACACCCTGTATTTTTTTACATTAAGTTATGTAAAATTAAATTTCTATTTTTTTGATATATGCATTGTGGGGGTTTAAGTTACAACTTTTTGAAATATTTGCGATTTTCTTAGAAATTCAAGAATTTTTAGTAAAAATTTTATCAAATTAGCTATGATTAGAAACAATCAGTAATGTCAGTCATTCTCTTATGTCAAAAAATGCCACCGCGATTAAATTACACCCACGAAGACTTTTTGAATTTGTTTTTTATTTATGGAGAATGTGATAAAATAATATCAAGAACTTGTAGTACATTTGTTACTACATATCCACAAAAACTGAAAATAACACGAAACACTGTAACATGCCCATTAATTGGATTAAAGTTACCTTGCATAAACTAAAATAGCTAAGATAAAACCGACTAAAAACATGATTCCATTTTAATTTAATAATTGTTCACAATTCCGCCCTCGAACCTCCACACATATTTTGCACCTTCGGATTAGTACTTCATGGGTAGCACTTTTAATTGAATCCTGTGATAAGTTTTGAAATGCATTTCTTACTATTTGCATACAATCTTCAATAGTTGTTAATGGGCTCTCATAAACTTATTTTTAATAGTTCCCCCAAATAAAATAATCTAAAACTGAACAATCGGGCGAGCGAGGAGGCTATAGGAAAGGTCCATTATTGGCGATCCATTGATCGTAAAAAAGTTTCTTGTAAAAAAATATTTTCAAATACACGTTATGTGGGGAGCACCGTCGTGCTAATAAAAAATGTTTCTATGTTCGGCGAGAGGTTTATTTTTTAAATAGTTATTATTCAAATTTTGTAAAATATTTAGATATCTTTCACCTAAAAAAAAAAAAAAAAGAACAAAAAAATTAACTATACATATTAGCAGCAGAAGAAATCTTTCTAACTTACTGTTTCAATTTTTCTGATAAAATTCTAATGCCACCACTCTATCGTTTCTTATGGCACAGTAAACATTAAACTGCCAACTTTCTTGAAAATTTCGCATGTGAATTCGAGTCACTCCAATAATGCGAATTGTGTCGATTAAAAAGTCCATTTTTGGTAAATTTAGCTTCATCTGGCCATATAATATTTCCCAAATAAGAATCGTCGCCTACAGACTTCATTAGAACAAAAATTTTCTCTTCTTAGGAAATCTGTTTCTTTTAATCGTTGAACCATTTGAAACGAAAACGGGTGAAATTTATGTTTAATTGAGATTCTGTGAACTGAATCCTTGCATAGTAACGATTCCAGAGCAGCTTGTCTTAATGACATCATTGGAAATTTATTCAAATATCCCAGAACTGCTATTTTTACGTTTTTGTCATCAACAATAGGCTTCCGCTTTTGAATTCTTGCCTTGACAGAGCCATAGTTTTTAAAATTATTTAGTATACGTTTTACAGTGTTTGGTTTTTGTTTTTGTGGATGTCGAGTAGCAAATGTACCTCAAGTTCTTGATATTACTTTATCACATTCACCATAAATAATAAACAAATTTAAACAGTCTTCATGGGTGTAATTTAAAAGCGGTGGCATTTTATGACATAAGAGAATGACTGACATTACTGATTGTTTGATAACATTTTTCCTAAAAATTCTTGAATTTCTAAAAAAAAATCGCAAATATTTCAAAAAGTTGTAACTTAAACCCCCACAATGCTAATATCCGAAAAAAAATACAGGGTGTTCCGTTTGACTTAAGCAAGTTTTCGCGGTTTGAAATTTACAAAATGTAACGTTAAAAATGGAACACTTGGTATACTATTATTGAATTTTTTTAAACTGTAGAGCGTAGTTCACTTTATGGTCTTCCTGCGTACCAAAAAGCAAATGAGTATCTTTTACATGAAGAAAGTTATAAAGGTTATTGTAAACCTATCAAAATTTTTTTAAAATGTCAAATATCTCTGAAACGGCTGAGTTTAGGCATAGGGTATCCTACATGTTTTTGACTCAGAATATCATACTCTTTTCAAAAGCCTTAAAACATAAAGGGTATTCCATTTAAAATAAGCAAGTTGGATCGACTTTCGGTATAACCGGAAGAGCCAGATGCTTGTAATTATTTTAGTTGGATTAACCACACTGCCATTAGTAATTTCCTAAATTTTCAAAATTTTCTGGTGCGTACTTTTCCCTATATCGATCGATGCAATTCCTGGTGAGACATCCTATATAGTTTAGCCCACTAGGGTTAGAAGTCGCAGCTTTTGGTACCTGCTTTGCAGGTCGCTATCAGTCACTAAGACATCAGAAAAACTAATGAAAATTCATTAAATTTTAAATTCATAACAATATATTCATCCAATGAACGTATCCTTGGGATCCTTCGCTCAAAATTCTAACAAAATTTGTTTATCAATAAAGCTAGATTTTATAGACAGTTCCAGCAGGCATGTTTGTATTTACATATTGGTCTATAGGTTTAAAGTTGGCATTATTATTATTCGCAGTGCACACAAGTCCTTGTTACCTACCTTTCGATATTTACGAAGAATATTGGATATCCGAACAACTCTAAATATTTTATTTTGGACGCAAAGCGTAAGGCGTTAGTTTACATATAGTGTACGTGATTGGAAAGATTTTTTTCTGCGATATAGAAAGTTTCGTTTTCATTGGAAAGGAATAGAGTACTGAAAAACAATAATAAAAGCTTTTAAACGTAAAAATTAAAGGATCATAAAATAAACAAACTGAAAAGAACAAGAAATTGAATTCGCACAAGCAAATAATACCTAAATTTCTTTTACCGTAGATATACAGGGTATTTCAAAATATTATGCCAAATTGATATGACAGATCCTCCGGGATAAAATAATAAGGAAATGTTAAATAAAATATTTTTTCTACAAACACCATTAAAAACTAAATTTTTAACACGGCATACTTGAATTAAAAATGTAATATTATATAAACTCGCGTTAAAAATGATCACATGATTTACTTTTAACACTAGTGCAAAAAGTAAAATGACAAGTCGTTTGTCATAATGACATTTATATATTTATTAACAAAAAATTACAAGTTATTTAGAAATAATAATAATAATAATAATAACACCACATGAAATTACAACCCCTTTCTGGAATGACCTTGTGTGGGAGAGGGCTACACATTTAGAGACAATGGACACACACCCAATATCCGAGTATACTATGATTAATCTCTCTCACAGAAAAATCCCTGTTCCTCGACCGGGAATCGAACCAGGGACCCCGAGGTTTCGAGGCAAGTACGTTACCTCTAGACCACGGAGCCACATAATATTTATATTAATTGTACAATTGGAGCAATTAGTAATATTTATCCCTTGTGAGGAAACTACTTCACAAGAAGAAATTGTTGAAGTTGAACTTGAAGCAGTGGAGGAAATACTATATAGTTTTTCACGTTTGACAAGCATGTGGCAAACAACGGGCAAACTTGATTTATACAAACTACTAGAATTATGAGGTAACCATTAAAAGGAATTGAAATCTTTTTAAAGAAATTTTATTGTTCTTTTAATGGTGTTTGTAGAAAAAAACATTGTATGATACACGTGTTAAAAATGACTTTATTTTGTTCGTGGAGTTGCTCCACTCGCCTCCGCTCGTTTCGCAAACTTCTCCACTCACAAAATAAAAAGTCATTTTTAACACTTGTATCATAAATAACTATTTCAACTAATGTCAACTGTTAAAAATGAAATCAGAGGTTAGAATTTTGAGAGGGTGTAAAGAATAAGTTGACGGTTGAGTTTTAGAAGCATGGAAGCCCCATAATTTCATCGGCGATTTGGCCCTGAGTATGTCCAGGATATCTGATGCAAATGAGGGATGGTCCAACTAAACATTTTTCACTGTTTCTGCTAAGTATGCTTTTTAGAAAATCGTACAACCCAAGATATCGGTAATTTTGATTTGATCCGAATTGGACCTCCAAAAAATACGATAATTCGAGAAAAAAATCGTATTTCAAGACTGGGTACTATGATTCGAAAAAACGTTTCGAAGAAACGACGCTACAAGGTCTGGTCGCTGCAATTTAAATAAAAATGTATTCCTTCGGGGCACTTCGAATTTCCGGAAATTTTAAACGGATTCATTTCACACTCTGTTGTATTTTATTTTAGAGTTTTTTAGGAAAACAAATCTGATGACTTGATACCCAATGAAATAAGCATTCAAGAACTGAAAAAAATGTTTGTAATCGATTGTGGTATTCGAAAGTAACAATGTTTCATCGAAAATAATTATGTGAACTTATGTTTCGAGTGTTGATTACTTTAGAAACAACTCCAGCTGTCTGTGAGTAGGTTATTAGACTATAAAAATGTTATTTTCAAAAACGTGTGTGTCCTCTCACTTTTCCAGCGGGCTGATGGCCTATTATTTTTAACGTTTCTCGCATTTCCAGTTCATTCTGTTTTGTCCAGGTCCTTTTAGAATGGCGAGTGTGTTTCTTGAGAAGTTGAGAGTGTATTTATATGCGCCCTTTGGGTAAACTGGGAAGGGGGGACGTATACGTTCACAATATATATTCATTGTGACCCTCTTGGCGATGTTTTTCGGCCATTTCCACGCTCACCTGAGCACTGGAACAGTCTGATAAAAAAGCTTTAGTAGCTGAACCTTTAGGGTCCCGTTTATGGTTTTACCCTGAATATTGCATATCTAACCATAACATTATTTTATACGACTTTCCTTTAAATCTAACTTATATCCAGATTTGTTTCCAATAAAGTGTATTGAATTCGCGATTTTTTAAGAATTAGGATACTTCTTGACAAACTTCTTACTATTGCAAGAAAATTAATTATTCTTTAACTTTCTACTTTCTTATACCTACTTAGGAAATAAGGAAGTATAGTAATCGTGATTTTTTTCGACCTCAATATTTCGATTGATATATACGTTTTGAACCCCCCTGAATCCATTCTGACTATTTTCTGAATGATGTCTGTCAGTTCTTGTGTGTGTGCGTGCGTGCGTGCGTGCGTGCGTGCATGCGTGCGTGCGTGCGTGCGTGCGTGCGTGCGTGTGTGTGTGTGTGTGTGTGGATGTGTGCGTATATATGTATCGGCGACAACTCGAAAAAACACTATTGGGAAAATTTCTAAATTTGCTTATTAAGATTTTCAACAACATTTTAGGCGCCACATTAAATTTGGTGAATGTGGTACCACCAGAAAAGACATAATGAATGAAAGAAGAAAAAAGTACAATTTCGGAAAAAAAATTAAAAAAATTTACAAGTCAATAAAATATATCTGCCAAGTACATAAATAAAGCTGAGGTAAACTGAAATTTTGTATACATTTGACCTCATAAAATTGGGTTAAGATAAATTTGGCAGTTTAACATTTGAAATGTCTAATTTAGTTACAAAAATGTCAATGTTAATAAGAAAAAATTATTAAAATAATTTGACATAAATTATTATTGACAGTATCGATGACGCTGATAAGTAATTATTAAAAAATTTTAATGAAACATTTCAAGGTACGCTTTTAAAATTTAATTGAGGTAAGTGGAAGAATTAAAGAGAATGATTTTTTTAGATCAGGATAATATATACCGTGGTAAAAGTCCCAAAAAAGTAAATGAAAAATTTAGAGAATGCCATAAATAACATTCAAACATATTGATATATACCGATATAAGAAAGTTATACGCTGGCCATAACAGATATTTATAATGTAGGTAATCAGATAAATATATTTTTTTTAGATAACCAGAATCATACAGCAAAGGAACCGTGTTTGCAGGCTCGAATTCGTCGGTCATTAACAAACTATGTTTCTATCTGAGGCACAGAAGACTGCATTTTTTAAAATGTAAATTATTTCATGCATTATTCTTAATCGTTCCTAGAAATACAGAATGCCAACAGGGAACAATTTCATTTCTGAAAAAAAGTCAGAAACCGAACCCTAGATTTAGATTCAGATTAAGATTTTGATTTATTCGTTATTATACAGAAAGTATTTTCACAAGTCAACAAAATGGTCATACACACATACATATAATTTTAATAAATATATACGAAATTAACAAATGTATATACAATACACAAATACATAATACACAATTTATAAAATATTGTTACGTGTTTGCTATCCACACAAACACCTGTACTCGTAGATTCGTTGATTGAAAGTCCTGGTAACACTTACTCACTACTTTATTTACTAATTAACAATTAACAACAATAGATTAATCACTTTCCTAATTATAATCACAACTGAACACTTATAAGTCTCTCTCGTATTTCTTC